>JAPYZJ010000750.1:0-81840 GCA_030522765.1 Ophioninae sp. B BG-2022a
GCTTCCTCGCGCGCCTCGTCTACCGAGAGAGCACCGGCGGAGACGAGAGGAGCGAAGAAGCAAGGCAGGAGGAGGTAGGAAGAACAACTACGGGGGACTCGTGTTTCTCTTCGTATTTACGCAGACTCGCGTTTCTCAGAGTCTCACTGGTAAGGGAGTCCTTTCCAACGAGTATTCGAGAAGACTCGAAAATTTCACTCGAATTCTTGAACGCGCGCACCGACGCGGCAGCGACGTTTCTCTTCCTCGTCGTCGTCGTCGTCGTCGTCGGCCAGCTCCGCCCGTGCTCGCGCACTCCTCGCTCGATGGGTGGGCTCTCGCGCCGACTTATTTCCGTCCGATGGCCGCGAGCCGCCGCGTCACGGCCGAGCCTGACGCGAGTCGCTCCTCTCTCGCGGAACCTTTTCTCCCGATTCGTCGAAGCAACGCGTCATTCCTCGAGACGAGACGAGACCCGCCGCCGCGACCAACGATCGAAATCGCGAGATCGCGACGATCCCGTCCTCCCCCCCGAGTCGACGCGCGTCGAGCGCGACATCGAGGGCTCCGACGCCGCCGACGTCGCCGACGCCACCGACCTCACCCCCGACTACCGATCCCCGAGTTCTCGAAAGAGACTCCTGATTCTTGCTCCGTTTCACCCGTTCGAGAAGACGGGCAACGCGCGCGGCCGACGAGGCGTCGCAGTTTCCAGCCTCGCTCGGGAATCACTGGAGCCGTTTCTCCTCGACGCATCGAGATCCGTCTCCCGACGATGGCCGACTCGGGCCGCCCTGCGCCGCCGCCGCCGCCGCCGCCGTCGCCGCCACCCTCTCTTCGATAACGCCCGTTCTCGTACGATTCTCGGCGCACGCGTCGACCCACACCTCCCCCATCGCCGCGAGTTCCTTTCTCCGTTAATCTCGCGTAAACGCGCGCCTACCTCGACGATCCATCGACCCCCCGTGTACGCGCCGCTGGACCATCGACCGAGTGGAGGCTGCCCCGCGTGAAACACGCGTGAAACACGCGTGAAACACGCGTGAAACACGCGCAAGGGACCACCGGTCCCTACCGATCCGAGTTTGCCAACGGTTCGAACCGCCCAACGCGAACGCAACCGAGTCTGTGCGACGACTCGCGTCGGAACCTTGACCGATGTATTCTCGGACGCGCGCGTTTACGCGTACGCCCCCCTCCCCCGGGCCGCCGCGCGCACACGCGCCGATGCGTCAACGATCGACGCGCGGAGCCTCCGCCGCCGCCGCCGCCGCCGCCGCCGCCGCCGCCGGATCCCTATCGTTCGCCCGACTACGGTGGGAGCGAGTCAACCACCCAACCGGATCCATCGACCGTCTTTCGACTAGCGAATCTACTGAAAAATTGGCTGCGCGGACGCGACTCGTTCTCCTACCTCGCTTGAAAAGTATAACGCGTGTCGGGCTGGAAGCGGCTCTTCGGGATCGATCGTTGCCGGCTTCGCAGGGCTCTTTCGCGTTACGGAGGAGCCGCTCGGATCGAACCGAGCGGAAACACGGACGAGCCGTTTCCCGCGTTATTCCAGGAATTACGAGGGAGCGCTCGCGATTCCGCTCCTCCGTCGGAATTCCCCTTCCGTCGATCGGAGCGATTGGAATCCTACGCCTGTCGATAACGTTTCCGGGAGAATCAGCAATTTTATTAGGTATCGCGAGCGTGTCTCGTCGGCTCGCGAGTTTGGCCTCGCCGCTCGGTACGCTCCCGTCTTTGAGAGCTTTCCGACGCCCCGAGGGTACGCGCGATCTAGCTCTCGACGCCGAGCGACGCGTCGTCGCTCCGAGCCTCCGAACGATGCGTTTCCGTCAAAGGGCGCAGATGAATCTTCCATTTGTCGTTGCTAGCCGATTTCGTGACGCTCGCCGACGTACTCTCGACCGCCGCTCGTATTCCCCTCGACATGGCTTCCTGCGATAAAAATTGGGCGGATATAGTCGCGCGCGCGCGGAGCGAACCTCCGGACCGACTCGACGACGAGTAGACGACGAGTAGACGACGAGTAGACGACGCGTAGAGTCGGACGCTCCTACTTACGGCTCTTTCGCTATTCCCCTCGACCGAAATGAGAATTCTTATCTCGTGCCGCTTCTCGGATAGATTAACGATAGTCCTGAGTTTCGTTTGAAAGTCGTGCTCGCTTATCTTGGTAGAGAGCATCATGAGTTTTTCGCTTTTCACCTGTGTCTTTGCGCTCTCCTTCCGCCGTCTCTTCATTTGCAGACCCTCTTGGAGGTATTCCTTGCTCGTCATCAGCTTGTAGGTCGGTCTCTCGGTTTTCGTCTCGTAATCGAGTATCTTTACCAGTTTCAAGTTCCGACGAACCGCTATTTTTTGGGCCATGTCCAACGTGACGATCGACACGTCGTTCTCCTCCGACAAGAGCGTCACCCGTGGTACAAAAACTTTTTTCTTCTTTCCTCCCGGTGTCGGACCGTTTTCCATCGAGTCGTTATCGTCGGGGGGACGCGCGTCGCTCGAGTACTCGTTCCTTCCGACGATTCGACTCGTCGGTGTCACCGCTGGGACCGCTCCTACCGTCCATCCTTTCCAAGATTCTCCCGGGCGAGTCGAGATCCCGCTCGAACCGGCAACGCGTACGCACCGCAACGAGCGAGCCACGACCGAGCGACAAACAACCGCCGCCATACTCGATTGCGAGGATTCCCTGGCTCGACGGCTGGTTGGTCGCTCGCGAGGCCGCCAGGCGGCAGCTCGGCTCGGAGAATACTCGTTTTCGCGCCGCCCGCGAGAACTGTCCCTCTACGGGCTCTACGTACGTCTGGCTCCGTTGGCCGCGCTACGCCCGCTACACTCGCTTCCGAAATTCCGAATCGCGGAACGAGTCGCGACATGGCGTTGGGAAACAAATCGCGCATCGTCGCTCGTTCCTTGAGCGAGTACCTCTGGAAGAGCCGTCGGAGAGACGACTCGATAAAGTAGGGACGCGCCGCGAAAACTCGGAGACGCCTCGCGATCGCGACTCCCGACGATTGACTCTCGACTGTTGCAGCTACGGGGCGAAAATTTGGTGCAGGTTCTGCTCGAGCGATCGGCCGGAATCGAGTCGGGACGACAGCGCGGTGCCCGTCGAGAACATCAGAAATTTCAGTATAATAGCCCACGTCGACCACGGAAAGAGTACGCTGGCCGACAGGATCTTGGAAATAACGGGGGCGATAGGGGTTAACTCTGGGAATCAAGTACTCGACAAACTGCAGGTGGAGAAGGAACGCGGAATAACGGTCAAGGCTCAGACGGTATCGCTCAAGTATCGTTACAAGGATTCGGATTACCTCTTGAATCTGATAGATACGCCGGGTCACGTAGATTTCGCCACTGAGGTCAACAGGTCGTTGGCCGCTTGTCAGGGCGTCGTTCTCCTGGTGGACGCCAACGAGGGCGTACAGGCTCAAACGGTGGCTAATTTTTATCTAGCCTTTGCCCGGGACCTCGCCATTATTCCGGTATTGAACAAAATAGACTTGAAGAACGCGAATCCCGACGCGACCGCCGCTCAGTTGGTCTCGGCGTTTGATTTCGAGCCCGAGGAAATTCTGAGAATATCGGCCAAGCTCGGCACCGGAGTCAGAGAACTTTTGGAAGCCGTCGTCGAGAGAATTCCACCTCCCTGCGTAGCTAGGGACGAGCCCTTCCGCGCCTTGATATTCGACAGCTGGTACGACGAGTACAAGGGGGCCGTGTCGGTCGTTTACGTCCAGCAGGGCGCCGTTTCGGTCAAGGATCGGATAACGTCCGTGCGCACCGGCAAATCCTACGAGGTCAAATCGATCGACGCGCCGAGGCCCCGTCCGGAGAGCGTCAGGACCCTGTAAGCGCCGCTCGAGGCTAATCATGAGTATAACGGTAGTAGTTGGAAGGGCGCGCGCGACGGATAGAAACGCGACGTCGGCACTGAGAGATGTTTGTCGCGCGCAGTCGAGCCGGCCAGGTCGGTTGCGTCGCTTGCAACATGCGGATATCCGCGGAGGCCCGCATCGGCGATACCCTTCACCTCAAGGACAGGCCCGTCGAGCCCTTCCCGGGTTTCGAACCGACGAGACCGATGGTCTTTGCCGGGGTGTACCCGATGGATCAGTCGCGACACGTGAATCTGAGGGGTGCCATAGAGAAGCTAATTTTAAACGACAGCGCGGTGACGGCGAGCGTCGAGAGCAGGTACGATCGATCCCGGCTCGCGGAGAGAGCCGTACCAGTCGGCGCGAGTACAACGCGAGTTATACCGAACGGAAATACGATTTGTGCGCGTCAGTCCTGCCCTCGGGCAAGGGTGGCGCCTAGGATTTTTGGGGATGTTACACATGGAGGTGTTCTCGCAGCGGTTGGAACAGGAGTACGGCGCGGAGACCGTCGTCACCGCGCCGGGTGTAACTTACAAGGCGAAAATGATGGGAGCGAAAAACACGGATAAATACGGGGAGGAGTACACCTTCAACAACCCGGCCGACTTTCCCAGCTCCCAAATCGTCGAGACGTACTACGAGCCGATGGTACTCGGTACCGTTATTACCCCCGGTAGGTACGCGTCGCTCGGCAGCAGAGTCGCGGGGTCGTTGAGAGAAGCAGCAGCTTTCTCGTTGCAGACAAATATCTGGGCGGAGTTATCTCGCTGTGCACGGAGAGACGGGGCGTCGAACGATCGACCAAGAACATCGACAACGAGCGTATAATGCTACAATTTTTACTGCCGCTGAACGAAGTGATTGTTGATTTTCACGACACGCTAAAGTCGCTCTCGTCCGGGTACGCCAGCTTCGACTACGAGGATCAGGGTTACGCGCCGTCGGACATAGTCAAACTGGAAATTCATCTGAACGGTGTCCCCGTCGAGGAGCTGAGCACGATCGTTCATCGAACGCGCGCGAGACACGTGGCTGCGCGTATTTCCGCGAAACTCCTCGACATGATTCCCAGACAACAATTCGCCATAGCCATACAGGCCAAGGTCGGGGGAAAAATTCTCGCGCGAGAAACCGTCAAAGCGTTCAGAAAGGACGTCACGGCGAAATTGGTAATCCTCCCGACGCTCTCCGACGCTCTCCGACGCTCTCCGACGCTCCCCTTTGGTGGCGCGCGGTCTCAAACTCTCTCTCTCTCTCTCTCTCTCTCTCTCTCTCTCTATTTCCATTGCAGTACGGGGGTGACGTCACGAGAAGAATGAAGCTACTGGCGAAGCAATCCGAGGGAAAACGCAAGATGAGAATGATTGGGAAAATTGCCTTGCCACGGGAAACGTTTATCAGTGTATTGAAAAAATAAAGAGAAAACGGTCGGACGAATCGACCGGGCGCCCCCGGTTGTCGAATCGTTCGAGTTTTCAGGTGTAGAAAGGCGCGTATCGAATTGGAAACGCGAGAGGACCGTCGGAGTTGTTTCTTTGTCAACGGTCGGTGTCGCGTCTCGTCCGAGCGCCTCGGGCGATCGTCCGGAGGAGCCGGCCGGGTGCGTTTCAGCGAGCGGCACCGATCTCGCCGGCGTCGGGAGCGTCCGAGGGCTCGCCGCTCGCCTCGACCTCGACAATTTCCACGTCGATCGCAAAAGTCGCGGCCTCTCGAAAATTGCCGGGCTTCTCGGGCGGCACGTTCCCGGTCGCGTCGCTCGTCGAAGACTCTCGTTGGCCGATTCGTCGATCCTCCCCCGAGACTCGCTTGGCGCAGCACTGCGACTCTTGGCAGCGCTTGGCCTGACAACGGATGAGGCAGGGACTCTGTTCCGAGTCGGACTGGATTCGAGAGAGACAGAGGCACGCGTCAGTGCGTACGCGCGAACCGAGAGAAGGCCCCTCCCGCCGGGGGTTTGTTCGGGTCCGAGAGAGGCTTACCGCGTGAAACTCTGGCTGTATGGAGACCTGGGTTATTCCGGTTTCGAGGAAAAAGTCGGTGACCCGATCGGTGATCCTCGCGTAGACCATTGGATCGAAAAATATGATGTGCGCGGTGCAGATAACATTTTCCCCGGCGAGATGCCAAACGTGCAGATCGTGGACGCTGACGATACCGGGAAACGCCGCGAGCAACTCTTTCTTCAGCGAAACGATGTTTATGTGGTTCGGAATGGTTTGCAGAAGGATCAGACCGGACTCTCTCACTGCGAACAGAAATTTCGTTGGCGCTGCTGCGCTTCTCGAGTTTCGCCGAACGGGCGGGGGGGGGGGGGGGGGGGGGGGGGGGGGGGGGGGGGGGGGGGGGGGGGGGGGGGCGGTGTCGAAACTGGGGAGATGGAACGGTCGGACGGGTGAAAACGAGCCTCGCGAGAAGCAGTGGCCCGGTGGTGCCATCTAACCGCGCTCGGCTCTGACTCGCGCGCGAGTTTTCGGGGTATTGGCCCGTTCGCGACAAGGGGCTCGCGATCGGGAGAGGAAAAATAATAGTCGGGCGTACTGTAGGGATAGCTCAAGACGAGGAGGAGACTCGCCGATACGACGGCAAAGGCAGGGTCGACGAATTTGGCGTGACGGGCGTCGGTAAAGTGGACGATGAGCGATGCCGCGACGATCAGGAAGCATCCGAAGACGTCGCGCAACAATTCTCGAAAGCTCTGTCGCCTCCTAGGAGGGAAAGAGCCTCGGGCGTTCCGGGTCCCGGACAATCGTTCCTCGGCCTCCGCGTCGTCGCCGTCGCCGGCGGCGGCGGCGGCGGCGGCGGTGGTCTCCGTTCGCGTCCCCGTCCCCGTCGCCGTCGTCGTCGTCGTCGTCGTCGCCGCCGTCGTCGTTCTGTGCAAGCGAGCGCGCAGCGATTAGCCGAGGCTCGGGACAAAGAAAAAAAAAAGGCGCGTCCGGTGGGCGGGGGCGAACCGACCTCTGAAAGAGGACGCCGCCGCCGGCCTCGCCGTCCCTGGTGTCGCGGAAGGTCAGCCCCGGGTTGAACACGTAACCACCGATCGTCGCGTAGCAAAAGCCGTTCAGGAGAACGCCGGCTACTCCGATGCACATGACCGGGAGCGGATGGTGCATCTCGTCGAGATGGTCGATGTGAACGAGGGTCTGGAGGGCCTCGACGAGAAGCGAGAAACAGAACGAGGCGAGAAGAACGCGGCACACGAGCATCGTCAGAACGTCGATTCTCGCCCATCCGAAAGTATTTTTCATCCGCCTCTCCGAGCACGATTCCTGAAAAGACGGCGATCAACGAGGCTGCGTCGACGGGCCATCGCCGGCGCTTGCCCTACCTTTGCTCCGTTCGCTGCCGAGAGGCTCGTCGAGCCGTTCTCCTCACCTCCGAGCCGTATCGACGAACCGCCGCCGCCGCTGCCACCTCGACAGTTCTCCCTGTGCGCGTACTTGAAACGGAGAATCGAGGATGAAAGGAGGATCGAGCCACCAAGAGAGCCCGAGTCGAGCCGGGTCCGGAGCCCTTGGGTACCGACCTTGACCGAGGCGACGCAACCGATCAGAGCCACGATGTTGCACAGCGTGTGGTAGGCGTCGAGAAGCAGGGTCAGCGAGTGCGTCACGTGGCTCGAGACTATCTCGACGATAAAGTAGGCCGTTGTGAAGAAGAGAACGAGGTACAGCCGGACCGGTCGAAGCCTTCTGAAAAAGTCTTTGACGGCCATGTCGTCGGGGCGTCGCGGCTCTCCGAAACGATCCGAGCGATCCCGCGACCCGCTGCCCGAACCCAAACAAGAACCGTTGCCCCACCCCCCTCGTGTACCCGATCAACGGCACGCCGCCGCCCCCTCTGCTGTACGTCTCACTCGGAGCTGTACGGCAAACAACGATAATCCAATTGTAGCAAGGCCCGTTTAAAAAAAGTGTGGTGACCGCTCGCCGCGCCGCCGAGGACTCGCTTCCCCCGATGCTGCAGCCCGTTTGCCCGAATCACCCTTGCCGCGTCAGGCTTCAGAGTCGGATCGTCGATGTCGATCGCGACGTATTCGGAAGGCCCGGAGGGCCGCGCGACGCACCGATACCGCGATTCGAAGGAGCGCTCTCCTTTCGTCACGACGGATAGTACAGAGGGCCGCGCGCTCGCCCGCGCGCTCGCCCGCGCGCTCGCCCGCGCGCTCGCCCGACTCGCGGAGCGCAAACTTTAACCGAGGCCCGTCCGAGCGACGCCAGTTTACTACATCCGGCCACTGCCCGACGACACCGCGACTCTATCGTCGGGAATTGCATGATTGAGGCCTTCGATCATTATTCGTCTCGTTGTCCCCGGTCCTCAATGCCCACCGGCTCTGTTACGAATCAAGGCATTTTTTTCATTGGCTCGCGCGGCTCGACCCTCCCTCCGCACCTCCCCACTCCCCGATACATGTTTCTTCCGAATCACCCACTCTTTTATCTTTTATCTTTTTTCTTTTTTCTTTTTTCTTTTATCTTTTTTCTTTTTTCCTCTCGAGCCCTCCCCCCGATGGCGTTGCGACGGTCAAAGCTTAGTATTTATCCGAGAGGCCCGAGAAGGGAAGGGAAGGGAAGGGAAGAGAAGAGAAGAGAACCTCGACCCTTTCGCGATTCGTGGCTGAGGCCACGCGTTCACGCGATTTCGTGAACGCGCGTTTATCGATACCTGAAGCGCGCGGTGCTCCGGCGACTCGAAAAACCATTGGTACTCGCGATCGCGGATCGTTGTCTAGCGAAAGTCGCGCGGGAGAAACGAGCGTTGTCGGGCCCTCGCAAACCCGCCAAACTTTTCCACTCGAGATTAACCGGACCGATCGAAAAATCAGCCAACCGGATTTATTCGTTTGGCTCTATTCGAGAGAACGGGCAATGCGGCTGCTACGATTCGAAATAAAACCGAGCCCGCGTGAGTCGGGAACGACCGGTCGCGCCGTTACCGAATCTACCTACCGTTTACCGTCCGCACGAATTTGGTACGGCCAACCTCGCCGCCGGACCGTCCCGCTCGACAAGAATAAACTGGCGCGTCTTACCGGAGTAGATTAAAGCCCACCGAGTTTAATCGGTCGACGAGTACGCAGCGGCGGCGATAACGACTCGATTCGTATCAGGAGCTAGGCCTTCAGATAACGCCCCGAGAAACCTCGAATAGCGCTACGAATTCTCGCGTCTGTGAAAAATTGGTATCGCGGTGCTGGAAACCGTACAGGATCGGCTCGCCCCCCGTGGACATTGTTATCGGTCCGGTGCGTCGAGACGCGCGGGACAGCAGCCCCTCCGCGTACGCGTCGCGTACGAGCGCTCGCGATTGATCCCGAGCCACCGAAAAATCATTGACCGCCCGCGTCAGCGGGCTCCGTCAGCTCCGTCATTTTCAAACGCGTACGTTCCTTCTCGATTGCCCATTTCTTCCGCCAGAGAACTTTGATTAATTTTCGTTCGATGGAACGGCCCGCGCGAATCGTCGCGCAGTTCGCGATACCTCGCCGAGTTGACTACGAATAAAATTGCAACGCGCGTTGCTCGTTCTCTTTCACAGGGAGGATCGCGGCGACAAAAAATTTCGCGGCACCGCGAAACTCGCGCTCCGTCCCGAAGCGTCGCTTCGCAGCCTCCCGTCGATCGAAGCGCCATCGCTCTCCGCCGCGTTCCGGTAACGCGCCCTCCGTTCTCTCCCGATCAGAGCTCTCGCGTCCTGCCGCGACCGGCTCGATGGCAACGGTCCTCTCGCTTCTATCGACGCGCCCTGTCCGGCTCGTCGAGACATCTTTCGCTCGGACTTTTCGTCCCGTCAAACGTATTCTCCGACCTTTCGATAGCCCTCTCCGTTCGAGGAACAATTGTATTGACGGAAAACGCAGCTATTCGCGCGGTGGGAGACTGTCCCGAAACGAATCGGCATTGGCGAAACTCGCGCGTTCTTCCTTACCGACCGACGAGCCGCATCGTTTCGTATCGCGTCGTTAGAGACGGAACTTGCCGCGTCGCGCCCTCGCGTACCAATCGTATCGGGCGAGGCTCTCGTCGGTACGATCGCCGATACGAGGCGAAATTCGGCGAAATTCGGCGAAATTCGGCGAAATTCGGCGAAATTCGGCGAAACGCGGAGGCCGCCGCGAGAGTCGCGTCGCCCGTTTCCCGCTGCCGCGCGAGGCGCGCGCAATTCCCGAGTCGAAAGCTTTTGTACGCGTCACGCGAGTGCTCCACCGGTGGCATCGCTTCGAAACGATCAAACGTTCTTTCGATATTCGGAACCGAGAAATCGTCACCGAGCGCGTGCATCGGAACGAATCAAATGGAGACGCTCTATCATCGAACCAACAAGTTGGTCCAGGAGACCCAACATCTCTTCGCCCAGCTGGAAAGAAAATTGGCTAACCTCGATCTCGATGCTGTGGAAAACGACATAGAAAATAAAATAACCGCGATAAACAGGTGATTGCGGAAGCTCGAGAGAACGAACGCCGTCTTTGAGGTCCCGTCTTTTCCGACTCTTATTATCGTAACGTATTTGTTTGGTTGCATCGTACGGGCAGTAACTGCGAGCGACTGGACCTCTTGTGTCCGAAGGGACCGATATCGCAGCGTCAGAATGCCAAAATCCGCGTCGATCAGCTCAAGTACGACAGTCGTCATCTGGGGGCGGCTCTCGCCTCGTGGAGGAATCAGAGGCTGCGCAAGGCTCGAGAGGAAGCCGAGCGAGAAGCGCTGCTCTCTCGAAGATTCGCGCCCAACGATCGCGTCGACATTCTCATCGATCGCGACGCGCGCTACTCCCAGAGTTTGAGCGCCGCCTCGAGCGGCGTCGACGATCTCCTGCGGCACGGCTCGGGTATCCTCGACGGTCTTAGATCTCAAAGAACGACGTTGAAGAGCGCGCGCAAGCGTCTCGTCGATATAGGCAATACCCTGGGACTCTCCAACACCGCCATGCGATTTATAGAGGAAAGGGGCCGTCGAGACGGGTACGTTCTCGTCGCGGGAATGCTCCTGACGTGTCTCGTAGTCGTCCTCGTTCTTGTTTACCTTACGTAGCGGGAAGACGCGTCCGACGGGCGTTCGTCGCGCGTACGTTCGTACGTAGCACCGATCGCGGTTCGACGCGGTTCGACGCGGTTCGACGCGGTTCGACGCGTCTCTCGGAGAGCGCCGACGGCGACTGTTGCGTACGCGCGTCCGTGCCGACGACGTTACCGGAGGATCCTCTTCCTTTTATTTGTCCATATTTGCTTTTTGTCATTCTCGAACGGACCATTCCGGGCGCTTGGAAATTTGGCTGTGAGGTTTTTCGCGCTACGCCGCGCCTCGTCCTAGTACTGTAAATAGCGGCGAGAAAGCGACAGGCGCGTGGAATCGTAACGCGCGAGGTTGCTTCGTCTCGTGTCCTCGCGACGACGACGCTCCTCGCCGAGCTGCGACACTTTTCATTCGAAATAATCCGACGGCGACCCAATTATTATCGACTATTGTTTCAACCGACCGGAGTAAGGTCGAATGAACAATAAAACGCAGAGTTTTCGGTGCAACATTCGCGACCTATGAAAAAAATGAAGAAAACATTCGGTCGTTGCGCTTTATGGAATTTCCGACCTACGGGACGACGAGGTGCGAAAATTACTGTCCCGAAAAGCTCGACGGTTCCTGGAGTACGAAGATGTCACTGTTACCGAGCGAGCGAGCAGCTTTCACCGTGTTTCAATTTCAATTTCGTCCGTGTTTTTTCCCCTATAAGAGAATTCTTCGATTTCCGTTGGCATTGTTCGATCAACGAAACGAGTCAATTGAGACGGTCGAGTTGGCCAAATTTGAATTGACGGAGCGGAAAGACGTCTACCTCGTAGGAAACGTAGTAGATGTTCGGGGGTGTGCGTAAAATCGTGGTTCCCTCGGTCACGCGATTGTCGGCGACTCGCGGGACTCTGAATACGCCCCCCCCCCTCACCTCCGCTCACCTCTGCTCACCTCCGGTCCCCTCTGCCGCGCCTCCTTGGCCAGCTTCTCCCTTTCTTCTTTCTCGGCACAAGAGGCGAGACGCGCGCGTGGTAGGGACGAGTCGAGGAGACCTCTCCGGCGGCGTCCCTTCCACACGCGCGCACGCACACCGCCACCGGTCTTGTTGCCGTATTATCCTGCTCGGCCGGAGCGTACGAGAATTTTTTCCAAAAGCATCATTCCATCGCTCGCTTCGGTCGCGACTGGTCCGCGGGAAGATTCGTCTCTCGGTTGTACGCAGCGGCAGCGGCAGCCTCCTCGTGTAACGCGCGTCGTATCGCGAGGGGGTTGACACTTTGGGTCCGAGGAAACGACGAGAGGAGCAAGGACGTTGTTACGATTGTTTCCGTTTGCCCTGGATGGGTTTGAATTCAGTCCACGTTATTGCGTTTGACTCGTGACTAGATCCACACTCATCCATGGAGATCGGAACGTTGGCGAATTGGATGGAACGAGAGAACGGGAAAGGGGTCCCATCGCCGCGTCGGAAGCACGCGCACCAAACTCCTCGTCTTCTTGTCCCGTATCCTAGCGGCGAACAAGATCGTCGCGTGGCGCGCGTATGTCGCGAGGATATCGAAGAGGTAACGTATCGTCGGTGTGGGCATTTTCGCTCCAACCGAAATTCATTTCTCGGCCAATCGCGCGCGGAACGAGCAGCCTTCTCTTTGTGTCTGTGAAAGCCGCGCGATTCCGAGACCCAAGCCCTCTCGGGGGCGAGATGATTTTTTTCCAACGGCTCTTTTCTCATCTCGAATCGAACCCGATGGAGAGGAACGCGCGTCCTTCCTTTCCCCCCTTTTTCTCCCCGTTTTCTCTCTTCGTTATAAACTTTCAACGAAATTCATAGTGAAAAATATAATAACGGAGTCTTTGCCTTTGCTCCGTAAATAAATCGTAAAATCCTCGAGACTCGGGCCCAATGGTTTCGAGATTCCTTTCAGTTTTCTTTGTGCGCGGCGGAACACCTGCCGTATAATTCCCCTCCAGGTTCTCTTTTCCCCCCTTCTATCCGCCCCGATCTTGTCCGCCCTTTTACCTTTTTTCGTTCGTTCGTTCGTTCGTTCGTTCGTCCGTCCGTCCGTCCGTCCGTCCGTCGTCCGTCGTCCGTCGTCCTTCCTGAATAACGGTAAACCCCTCCTTGCCCCCTCCCCGGCGAGGAACCGAGTCGCTGCGAGGCGCTCGCGGTTCCGCGAGCCAGGTACGACCGGCCGTGGGCCCCTTCTGGTACAGACGTTCGCCTCGATTCTACCCTTTCATACGCTTATACGCTTTGCGTAAATTCTTCGTTGGGCAACGAGCAACGAACAGCAACGAGCTCCAGTGGCGTAGCGCTTTGCGAGGCTTTGCACTTTTTATTTTTTACATTATTTTGACTTTGAAGATGACGCGCTCCACGAGCTTCCCTACGAATGCTCCCTTCGACCACGCACGGTTAATAGCGTAAACGTAGGTTGAGAAGTACTCGATGTACAAGAGATAAAACTGCTCTGGGGCGTGACTAGTACGAACTTTCGCCAGCAGATCGGGCAACGCGTTTCACACGGGGAAGAACCGTGTCGCGTTCTTGCATCGATCATTCGTGTATACCTGGACGAACGTGCTCGAGTGTACCAGCGGATATTTATGCAGGGATGAAAAATAACATTGGCGCCATTGGTAACGAGGACTTTTGGGGAGGGACTTTTAAACCTCCACCGTGGCACGTACGATCGCCCCCCCGAGTCTTCCGATTCGTGTTGCACAATTGGCTTCGGAACGCTTCACCACTTTTAACTTGCGCTCTTGATGAGCGGTAATCGCTAAAGCCATCGCGTTTCGTAGCTTGTCAACGTTTACGCGAGAGGAAACAAATACAGCAAAGATAGAGAAGGATACGTACTCAAGATCGATCGTGCTGAACGTTATTTATTATTGAATCGAGCGAATGCGCTTGAGGGTGGTTCGTGTTTATTGTACAGTGTTGACGAGGGGCGTGACTCTCCGAAGATGGTACGGGCCGCGGCTTTTCGACGCACTCGACGGACCGATTGTTCGGTAATAACGTAGCCGTAGCTGTACAAAGAGCGCCGAGGAACGGCGAAACCTGCTCCTCGTATAGGATATTCGGCGAGGCGTACGAACGAGCGGTGGGTGGTGTATCGCGACGCGATACCGTTACGATTCTTTCAAATATATTTAGCGCGAGTACGAGTCCCTCGATAAAGTTGTCAGGGTTGGACACGAGCGACGAGTCTCGATGTTTGAACGCGCCGTTTAGCCGAAGGACGCAGCGCCGTACTCGATTGAAAAATGGAGTTTGAAACGTGTACTTTTCTCGTGCACGCGGAGATAAATATTTAGTGTCGCGCGCGTGGAATATCGGGAGTGAGGGCTGTGCCGAGACGGCGGGTGGTGCGCCGTGGCGTTCCTCCCACGAAAGTAGCACGCTTCGCGACGGGGTATCGACGTTGTTCCAGTTCGATGGAACGTCGTCGACGAATTATCGGAGCGCGTATCAAGTACTCTGAGATTCCAAGCTGAGCCGAGCTAGCCGCGTGTTTCGGGGCTCCTCGGAGTCTTGGTCGCGCGACGATTGCGCATTGTCGAGAAGCTCCTCGAGGGTCCGCCTTATCCGAGCTCTCAATTGACCGGCCGCCTTTCTCACCGCCGTGTCGTTTTGCTTCATCTGCTCGGCGCATCCCAGCAAACCGCTCCACGGCGTCGCGCACGTATTCCCCAAGTACAATTCTTTCCACAATTGAATACTGACCGGGGCGACGGTTGGCCATATAATCCCGGGGTTCGGCTCGTACAACGGATTCGTCAGATCCTTGGATACGTCCGGCTGATTCAGGTAGGACCAAAGGCTAAAAGTTCGCTCCGAAAGTTTCAGCTGTGCTCTCTCGGCTTCCGAATCACCTGCGAAAATACGTATCGAGGGGGGCTATGAGTATCGATTTATCGCGATTTGGTTCGCCGGGAGGCGACGCGACTCACCGAGAAACGTTCCATAATCGGACGAATAGGCACTTTTGAAAAGCTTTACGAGGAGTTCCGTGGTGTATTCGAAACTGTATTGAAACTGATGATGCAATTGATAGAGGCAGTCGAGGAAGAGAAGGAAAGTCGGGGCGTGAGGTGGATTTTGCGAGTGCGAAGGATGATAAGGACCGTGCCGCGTTCGACTGAAGAAGGGATGTCCCGCTTGTAGCCACTCGCGTTCTACGAGCGCTTGAAGACCACGCGCCGTACGACAGTCAGGATTGAGAATCGTTTGGGTCAGACTGGTCACCACCAGTGTCGAATCTCGACCCGCACCGCCTGTTTAAATGCCCCAAATACAACGATACGTTCAACGGTTACACTTGCGAAGAAACGTTCGATCCCTGGTTCGACAGCTACCGACGAAATCGGACCGAGGAAATGACCGAATCGTTTTTTCCTGTCTTTATTGGAGACTTGCCGCGTATTATAAATCAACGAGAGTATACGTGGAATTATCGTGAAAAACGAGACAATGATAGGTGTAAAGAGGATTCTGATTTTATCGGATGGAAGGAATCTGCTGCAGCAGCAGCAGCGGCAGCAGCAGCACCGTACGGCTCGGGGACAAAAATGGAATATTCATCGAACGGAAAGACGAGTGGAACGATCGCGTCGCGTCGGTTGATCGATACTTTACCATGAACGAGTACCGCTGCGGATTCATTATCGAGGCACTGCGCAGCGACGCAGGCTGCGTCGAGGGCACTCTGAACCGCGTTGAACCAGCCGCTATTGTCGAGCCTCGACAGCCATTGGCCCGTCGAACTCGCGGTATCGTTGCAAGCTTCGGTCAGCTTGTAAATACCGTCCGAAAGTTCGGCCAGCCGTGGCACATTTTTATAAACCTTCCGCCATTGTGGATAAGCCGCGTCAATTTCCGTACCGCCGCCTCTCGCGCGCGCACTCTGGGCTTGGCTGGCCGATCTTGTATCTATTATGTATCTGAAAGAAACGAATCCTCTCAACGATACTCGCAGACTCGAAACTTGCCTTTTTCCTACGATCCCGTTCCTCCTATTTTGACGGATCGGTAACTCGGTGCTCCTCGGATTTTAGAGAATCGAGTCTCGCTCCGAGCTACTCTTTCGTGCTAAATTTCAAGGTGTCATTTGGAACGCGCGTACGCGACGCTACGAAAACGAACCCTCGACGACCCACGCCGAGTACGGCGTTCAACAGTCTCTCGTCTTCTTTGCACCGTTTCCCCGTAGCGCCGCAGAGCGGTTGACCGCTTCTGAATAAAATGCTCTGTAACGAACGTACGGGGGAATCGCGTTAAACCAAAGTCTTTCTCCTCTGCGGTTCGGCGGAATGAAAAGTGACGTACTCCTCCTTCGTGTCGGTAGCAGAGAACCGGAAATCGGCCTCCGTCCCTGAAACGAGCCGAGGCGATAATTGTTTTGTCGTCTATGTGACGCGGCACGACGATCGTCGACGGATACGACGGGCACGCGTCGTACTCTCGATTCGAATGGCTGATTCGCCATTCGTCTCCGTGGCGCGCCAAAAGTCTGGACCATTCCGAGAGCGGGGCGTAAGCCGACCATCCGTCCTCGACGCGGGCTTTGGCGTTGTTTATTGATTTCGGCCGGAAGAGAAACGGGTACTGAGACGATTGATCTGTAGCCGAGCGGCGATTGTTCTTCAATTTTTGTCTCTCTTCTGTACGCAACGTCAAACTCGCGCGCGCTCTTTTTTCCTCGGCTCACCCAAGGACGACAGTTGCTCCAGCGTCGTAGAAATCCTATTGAGATCCTCCGTAGAGTTTATATCCAGTTGGAGAATTCGAAAGTCTTTCAGCTTGAGTATTATGCCGCCGCCTGGACTCTGGCTGTTCATCTTCTTCTCGATCACGTCTATATTCCGATAGAGCAACTGTGGAAAATACAGATACCGACGCGCTAAAGTACCCCCGTTGGATAGGCTCGATCGGACTTTTGGCAGCCGTGTCGAACCCGATATCGCAATAGCCGCGACTATCCATCCCGATTGACACGGAAGCTTTGAAATTGGAGGGAACGTCGCCGCTCCGATCCGAGTCATTCTTACCCATAGTTCTTTACGAATATCCTGCCTGGAGGAGAGAAGGAGATGATGACCGCTGAGGCACAATGTCCCTTCGAGACACGTTTCGCGACTCTTCTCGTCGCGTCTTTGCCACAGAAGAACATTCTCGAGTCTTGGTACTGGAATGTAATCGGAGAATTCCACCATCTTGACTTATCGAAACTACGCGAATTCCTTCTATCTTCGATATTCTTCGTTTATTCATCGAGCAGCATCGATCCTCGTGACATTTCCACATAACCTCGTAACGAGAGCGTTCGCGAAAGCCACCCAAACAAACCCAAACGAGCTCGAGCGATCTTTCCTTTTCCCGCTCTTCCGGATTCTCTCGATTTGACAAGGCTTGTGGATTTATTCGTTATTATTGGGCAGCCAGCGAGAACGATCAACGCTTCCCAAGCGTACGTTCGTGCACCGTTCGAACCGCCCGATCTATCACTCTTTACACTCTTTACACTCTCATCGATGTTCAGCCAGCTGATACGTCAGAAGTTGGAGATGCGCCGCGACGTGCCTGTAGTATGTGCCTACATACTACCCGATGCATACATACGTACGAGGCGAGCGTTTTTACTGGCGGGGCAAACAATTTTCCTTCATTTTGTCGAGTGTTTCAGCAGGAAAGATAAACTTACGATGCGACGACTGACGGCTCGATTATTGTCACAAACGGTAGTGTTCGAATCGTTTTGCGAAACGATTCGAACGTTCGAAACGTTTTTACCAAATCGGAAATGGACCGATCGATTTTTTGAAACGAGCGCCAATTATTCGGTTTCACGCGTGTTTCGCCTATTTTTTGCCATCTCAAAAGTAAAAGCTCAACGAATGCGTCTTGACTGTTGTTCCTTTCAACGTTATTTCCTAACGTTGAGATTCCTAAATAGAATCGAGAACCCGTCCAATGAAAAAATAAAAAAAAAAAGCGTGCGAGTTTGAAATACGGCGGCGACTGGGGATGGTGCCGTGTTAAACGAAAAGTATCGAAGCGCGTCGTACCGAGTGATCCTTCAAGGACAATCGACGTCGCTTCGCAAAATCGGAGGAACAAATATGTCAAGCACGAAATATACCTAATCTACGAAACAGGCCGCGAACAAGTCCGGCCAACTTTGACGATTGTGCGTTCAGGACCAAGTTTACGTGTTTACGCCGGCACCCCGATAATGGAAATTCATTGCTGCGAATATAAAGCGGGAAGGCCTACGTGTAATAATAGGCGGTCGGGTCAAAGCCTCCCAGTCGTTTTACCGTTCGGCGATAGTCGCTCGCGTGCGAGAACGCACGGAAAACACCGAGCGCTCCGAGCGCTTCTTGAATCGGCGGTACGAATAAACAAAAAACAGACCTATGGAATACGTACGCCGCGGTGAACGGTTCGCATCGAGAAAAAAAAGGTCAAGTATAGTACGGTCGTGCGCGCGTTTTCCGTGAGCATCATTGAATCGTCGTCGTCGTCGTCGTCGTCGTCATCGTCGCCGTCGTCGTCGCCGTCGTCGCCGTCGTCGTCGCCGTCGTCGCCGTCGTCGACGTCGTCGACGTCGTCCCCTAACCTCGAGAAGCGAGGCGAGCCGTTCGATCGAAACGATTCTCGGCCGTCTCAACTCGCCCGAACAAAGACAAGGAAAAAGAAAGAGGCGGTCATAGAAAAACACGGTCGCAGGTACGCGATTTTTTTTTCGATACCCCACGCCGGGGTGGGGGGGGGGGGGGGGGGGTGTTCCGTTCTCCAACCGATAAAAGAAAAGTCTATTGGAGTACGAAAAATGGAGATTATCGTAGAAAATTGTTTGTCGGCGGCGTAATTTCATCGTGCTCCTCGTGCTCATTTTCACGATTATTGTCGTTTCGTCACAGTCCGTTTTTTATCACAGATTCCAAAGGTATACGCGTCACGCGACGATGGAAGTTGAGGATTTTTCCTAGAGATGGCGCAAGCTCTCGGTTGAGCCACCGCGAGGCGATCGTCGCGGTCTCGCACCGCGCGCTCACGGAAAAAGGAAGGAAACCTCGACGGCCGCCGAGTCGCGCCGATACGAGGACCGCGGCAGAGGGGAGCAGCCGTACTCGCGCTCGCGCGCGCACGCACGCTCTGCCCGCTGCACACTCGTAAACGCGCACGTACACACGCTCCGAGGAGGAACGCGAAAGAGCGATTTCCAGGCGGCGCAGCAGAGACGAGAATTATACTTTTCAGGCCGTGTGTTGTCCGTGACGTGCGCGCGCGAACCGGAGAAACGCCACCGCCGCCGCCGACAGGACGCAGTAACAGAGACCTCAAACAACTGGATAGCGATTCTAAAAGAACGAGCCATTGTTTTCCATGCTTCGCGTCCGCTCGATGGATCAAAATCTCCGATCTGACGCGTACTACTAGGTGAGTTTTTCTTATTTTTTAATATTTCATTACTTTTTTTCCTGCAAAGGAAAAGGGTAGAGAGGGTTTTTGTACGTTGGGAATGGTAGACCGCCGCATCGGGTTTTCTCGACGAAACAATGTCCCGGGCACGAAACGCAAACGAAAAGAAGAGAGAGAAAGAGAGGGTGATACGGGGGAGATGGACGGACGCGCACACCCACACATGCGCGAGAGAGGAGAGGCCACTCGACTCGTTCCAAGGTATAATCTCGCGAGGATCGCGCTCGTTCCCTGCCACCGACGCGAGCGAGCGGGCGAGCGAGCGGGCGAACGAGAGCGCGCGCGCGCGCGCACGCACATTAACGGACGACAGACTCTCGCTCTCGGACGTGTCTTACCAGTTTCGTGGCAAAAGAGATCCGTTTATGGAAATAAAAAACATCAGCTTGATAGCCCCCTCCACCACCCCCGTACGTACGGGACGCTCGAGATTTTTTGTCGTCGAACCGCCGAAATCACCGACCGTGCGTCACAGCTTTTCGCACGCCGCAAACGTTTATCGAATTTTCTTTTCTCTGTATCGCGGGTGCAATTCGACGCGCTGCACCACCGAGGAACCGAGCTTGGTGCTACAGTCGATACTGTTATGGGATTCTCGTGAGTTTCACGATTGTTCGAGGAAGCGAACTGTTGCTCCTTCTCTCGTTATCCTCGATTCGGTATCAATTCTTTCAATGTTTTCCCGCCAATTTCGTGCGCTTTTCTTTCCTCCGTGGCTTCCGCGATAATTCCTCTTTGTCCTGTTGAAACTCGCGTGGTTTAGCTCTGTTGAACCTTGCTTTTTACACGGCTCAATTTGTGGCAAAAAATCGTATCTTACGAATGTGGATTTGACGATTTTTGCATTTTCACTCGTTATACGTACAGATACGTAGATGCGTATGTACGTACGTTTATTAGTTTACGCGTATTCGTACAGAGAAATACTGGATTACGTATATAGACGCGTAACATTCGTATCGACGTATCGTCAGGGTCGCTCCGATCGGAGGTTGGACGGTGTTTGGCGATCGTCGAAACGACTACCGATCTCCGGTGCTTTCGCTTCCGTCGTTGTAGCGAAACTTTGACGTCGCGCGTGTCGCCAAAACTATCCGACGAACCGGTAATAGTTCAGAGTCATCGGCGAGAAGAAGGAGCGACGGCGCGACTCGGCGATTCCTGTTTTTGCCTGACATTTGGGAGACTCGCTCCCAAATACGAAGCGAAGAAGAACGGCGGGGCTTTGATAGATTGGACGATTGGACTTTGCGATAGATCCGACGGGAAAAGAGGCAACGCGAACGAGCGCGTCGATAGCTTTAATCGCCCGTGACGGCAGAGCGTAAGGGAAGGAATATTTATCGGTACCGGGGTTGCCGGGTGGACGATGGGCGAAACATTTCAAGCGCCTCTTGAAATTGCCACACTTTGCACCCTTCGTAAAAAGTTTCGGTGCCCACGTTTAGCCAATTACACGAGTAATTACTCGAATCCGGAGAATAAAGATGGGACGCGAATGAAAGTACGAATGAAATTTTTAGGATACCGTCGTGTCTCGAGCAATCCGGTCGGTGAGTCCGCCGGATAAACGGGACGTTGTTTCCTTCAATGGTTTTTTTCTTCCGTATTATCCGCAAACGATAACGCGTCGCTCATTTTTCGTGTCACGAACAAATTGATAAATTTGACAAGTGTCTCGTATCGGTAGTGAAAACTTGACGGGTACCAAAGATCCGGCGTTATTAGGTTTTCCAAGCGATATTCCTTTACGAAGGAAAATTCGGAAAGGACGCGAAAGAAGCGTCGCTCGAGCGCTCGTCCGACAAGTACGACACAGCGGGAGAAATATTTCGTTCCGACTCGAGTGAAATATTCGTTCCGTTTCGAGAGTGCATCGTCGGAAATATTCTTGAAAGACGGAAAGAGGGTTTTGTTTCGTGAATTCATTGCTAGGAAATATGTAATTGTCGATTTGTCACGTGTGAACGTAGTACGATCCGATGAACAAATACCAAACAAACTAAAGCACTTTCACACGATAGATGGCCGTGTCGATTTTCAGGAGAGGCGGTAAGACATCGCCGCGGTATTGCGCCGCGGTATTGCGCCGCGGCAACTTTCACTTGCATCGTTTCATTCATTGTACAGCTGTCGAGCGACACTATTGTTTTTCCTTTTCTTTTGGTTGTTCTCGGATGTCTCGTCAGGACGAAGAAAACGTATCGAACAGTGATGAAATGGATTTTATTTAAAACGCGGAACAATCGTACGATCGTCGACTCGCGTCGCTACCCTCAAAAAATGGAGCCACAGTAAAGAAGGTCGGTTTCATTTGTTCAGGTATAAGAGAGCAGCGAGGGCTACCGCATCGAAGGATGGATCGGGCTCCAAGCCCGCCGAAACATTCGGATGACTCGATCATTCTGGAACGTTCACCGGTGAAATCGGAGGACTCGGTTGTCGAGATTGGTGAGGCATCCGACGCCGCCGATGACGGTAATCCTGCGAACCGTACAGGAGTCACCAAGGAGGAGGATGAGAGCGCGACGGACGTGGCCGGTGACGACGAGAAAGCCGAGACTGCCGATGACGATGCGCCGAAATCGAGTCCCGTCAGTGACAAGTCCGCGGAGACTACGGTACAAGTGCAGGAAACTACGGAAGACGAAAGTATGGAAAAGGACACGTCCCTTTCGGAAACGAGTAATTCATTGAAATCGACGAGTACCGGGAGTCCGAAAGCGAACGCGGATAGAACGAGGCTCTCCCCGACACTCTCGGATACGAAAGACGTCAAACGAAAACGGCGAACCCCAAGGTGAACTCAGAGGACGAGGAGGAGGAACGAAAATATTCTCGATGTGCCGATTGCGCGCTCTTGTCTGGTCTCCGTCGGAGTATCGATTCGGCGTTTCCCCGAGCGTCTCCGGCTCGATGGGATAGCAGGCTCGTCGGTGTGAAAAGAGCGACGGGGCCGGAGCGGGCGGTCGAGAAGTCACTTCGGTTGACGCGTCCGGGGGACGGGGGGACGGGGGGACGCGGGGCTCTTGGCTGTCCTAAAGATGTATTCATCCGTGTATCCAATTGCCGAATCAAGTGCGTTCCGAGCCCGCAACTAACGCATATTTTCGTAGGGATTGAGCAACATCGTATACGCGTAAAGAATAATGAGAAAGCAGCAGGGTTCGTATCGTAGCTCGCGAGGCGCCTACCGCGCTACGGATGTTTGCGGATAAACGAAACCTTCGGTAGGAATAATTGCAACACGCGGCGTCGCTTCGAACTCTCATTCGTTTGTCATTGCAAGAGAGTCGGGGGGGGGGGGGGGGGGGGGGGGGGCGGCGCGGGGTTTACGAACGAAAGAGACTGTGGGCGGGGGTGGCTGTAGCGTTTGTTATCATTGGCTGATAAAAAAAAGTGTGACGTCTCGTTATCGCAGCCGGCAAATACTCGTGCAATAGAGCTTATCGTTTCGTTTGATTCGTCAGGGAGCGTACCGCGGTGCGCTCGAATGGCCCTCGAGAAGAGTTTATTTATAAATTTGGTCGCATCGTGGGTCGATTCGATCGCGCGGTCTACCCAGGATCGACGTTTCGCGAGCGGACGAATAATCGAGGCTGGAAATATTTGCAGCGATCAGCAGGACGAGAGGTCGATCGAGGATCTCGAGACGAAAGCGAAACGCGTCAAGGTCAAAAACACCAACGACAACTATTGCTGGCGCTGTCACAAAGATTCGGTGGATGCCCGATGCAGCGCGTGTCCGCGCTCCTGGCATCGGAAATGCATGGGTGGTCAGCCACCGAGCTCGATAAACGAGACCTGGATATGCGGAGAGTGCGCCACGATACTCAGAGCCGAAAACGCGGAAACTCGTTCCGAAGTCGTCGCGCACATGTCGATCGATCATCTCTGCATGCTACTCAAATATATAGTCGAACGTATGCGCAGTTGTCAGGGGGTACGTACCTTTCGGTATTACCGTTTTCTCCCAAGCTTTTCTATACTGTACTAGCTGACCCGGCAGTACCCGAAAATTCTCCTGTCACACTGTCACAGGAGAATTTTAGCTTTCGGCAGCTACCATAGATGTAACGGCTTCACGGTAACCATCCCTCGTGTATATACAGCCTGTCCCACCTACCTAAGAATGTCATCCTTTAAATTGGCAGTTGGGCCTGAAATTCTGAGTCGATTGCCCCGATCAACCTCTTGATTGTTATTAGTTTTTATAGGCAGCCGATCAGCCGCGCCCCTTTAGCGGGCTTAGCCTCCAAATAGTTATTATATTTGCTCGTTTGGTGTCACGTCGCGAGTCCATCACGATGAATTTTTATACCTTAAAGACAAATCCACAATTTCATTCGCATTGACCTCTCCATTTCTAGAGAAAAGTGTCGAAAAAATATTCTACAAAGGTTTTTCGCATTTTCCCAGTCTAATTTTGCACTTTCGGCAAAATTTCGGGCATGTTCCTAATCAGCGGAAAATTTCCGATTGAATGGACCCTTTTAATACTTTTCAAACGGAAAAAAAATGTTTTCGACCTCCCCGCCCGATTTTCCCCGAATCTGAAAAATCACGATATTTCAAAAGGTCGTAAAGTAGGCTTCTTTCATGCGATGGAGATTTATTTGGTGTGTTTGGAAAAGGCTTTTGCCCGACTTGAACAATGGCGTTGGATTCAGATCGATAGCCCTTGTAGTTTTCCCGGAAAGTCGACTTGAAAAATCGGAAAAAAGGAGGCAAAGGGGTGTGTATAGAAAAATTGGCAAAAATCGATGGTCCAACTTTGAAATTCTGCCAAAAATCCAAAAATCATCGGATTTCAATAATAAAAAAAGCATTTCGAAGAGAAAATCATAACGAAGAGATTGAGCACACGATGGAGTGCCAAATCCTAAAGGAAAAAAAGTTATCGATGATTGAGTGAAAAAACTTTTTTTTTGTCCTAAAATCAAAATTTTTTTTTATTTTTTGAATTTTTTTAAATGGTCTATGTTATTTTAATTTGGTCCCCTGAGCGCGAATCTACCATTAATTTTTCCCAAAACCCAAAATTTTCATGAAAAAATGGTAAAAATCTTCTAAAAACATGATTTTCACGATTTTTTTCATGAAAATTTTGGGTTTAAGGGAAAATTAATGGTAGATTCGTGCTCGGGGGATCAAATTAAATAAAAATAGTCCATTTAAAAAAATATTAAAAATCAAAAAAACATTTCGATTTTAGGACAAAAAAGTTTGTTCACTCAATCATCGATAACTTTTTTTTCTTTAGGATTTGGCAATAGATAAAGACCTATTCTCAGGCGCAACGAATGTATGTAGAAAATTTCATAAAAATCGGTTCAGCCGTTTCGGAGGAGTTTGGGGACAAACACCTTGACAGGAGAATTTTTTATATCAGATTGAAGGTTTTTCTTTAAACCGGAGACTCGTATCATTATCGAATAAAACTTGAATCTGACTTTGCAGTCGGAACCCTTTTGGAAACCGGTTGACCTCGCGGAGGTTCCAAATTATATGGAGTACGTCGTGAGACCCATGGATCTCAATCTTTTAGAATCGAACGTACGGGCCAAATTGTACGGAAGCACGGATGCCTTCATGGCAGACGCCAAGTGGATACAGCACAATTGCATCGTTTTTAATACGTGTAAGTACAATACGCGTATGCGTCCGATTCAAAGCCTGCCCCGCTGCTGCAGTCTCGAGGACGAAATGACACGCGCCGAGTCGTTCCAACCCCGTCGTTTCTCGTTCGCTTCGTCGAGTGTTGGATGGCTAAACGGTACGAACGAAGAGCATACGCGTACGACGCCACGCGTCTCCGTGTTTCTCGCGTAGTTGTCTGTTTTCGGGAAAAAACAAAACCGAAAGGGTTCAATCGACTTTCGCGTCGGGGGAACGGTCGCGGGTCATGTCGACTTGAGAGAAGACGCGCGTCTCGATGCTTCGATCGCGCATCGAAGCATCGAACGCGACAAAAAAAAAGTCTCACAAGCGACGCTGATTTAAGTCTCCTCGTCAGGCGGTGGAGTGTACGCCGACACATCGAAACTGACGAACGCTGCGAAGCAAATAATAAAAACAGCGAAGCAAGAGGTGGCCGAGATCGAGGCGTGCCCGGATTGTTACGCGCGCGGTAGAAATTTGCCGCGACCGCATCACATGTGGTTCATCGAGGCGTGCCGTCGTCCGCACCCGTTGATATGGGCGAAACTCAAGGGATTCCCTTTTTGGCCGGCGAAAGCGATGCCGCGCGTAAACGGGCAGGGTCACGTGGACGTGCGTTTCTTCGGTCAGCACGATCGCGCTTGGGTGTCGCCGAAGGACGTTTACCTGTACTCGCGGGATCCACCGGCGCCCATGCCACGAAAGAGAAGGCTCGAGATGGCCGAATGCATAAAGGAGATAACGCGTCACTGTCGGAAGCTCGAGATGGCCTTTGGTCCGTTTCAATTCGCCCCGGCCAAGACTCCGTACGTTCCGAACGATCCGGAGCAAATAAAGTTGATGCTGCCGCGATACGATCCTTCGCGAGCCGCGAGCGATCCTCCACCGGCCCCCGCGGCCCCGCTGCCGCCGCCGCCGCCGCCGCCGCCGCCGCCGCCGCTAGGTGCGACCACCCGACGAAAGTCGCCCTTCCGGAAGCGCGCGACTCTCCTCAAACGTAAAATTGAGAGCGACGCCTCGATCACCGGTCTCGAATCCACCCTCGAATCTTCGACCAAGGACGGTACGACGACGACGACGACGACGACGACGACGACGGCGACGACGACGACGGCGACGACGACGGCGACGACGTCAACCTCGCCGAAAAGCGAGATCCCGAGCGATAACGAAAGAGCCAACGAAGCAGCGACGAGCCTTCCCGAGAGCCCCACCGCCGCCGAACCGACCAGACCGAAGAAACGCATCAAGAAAACGTTAAACAACAGTGAAAGAAAAAACTCGACGCAAGAAAAGGAGCCGAGCTCCCCCGTACAAGTTGTCGAGACAAGTTCGACCTCGACGATCGAGGATAACGGGATCAAAGTGGAGACGATCGCGGATAGTTCACCGGAGATTGACGCGACGCCGAGCGCCGCAAAGATGCTCAATCAAACCAAACCGAAGAACGAAAAGAGCGTACTACCCTTGGATAAATCATTGGCAGCTCTGTTGAGAAAGGTCAATCCCAAGGGACGACTCTCGCATCCCCGAAACTCGAGCACCAAAGTCCTCCAAGGCACGGCCCAAGGAACGCCAAACAGTTCCAAGATCGACGCTAAAACCAGCTTGATCAAGGTGTACAAACCCAAAGCGCGTATGGTCGACAAGGTGAACGCTGAGAAAGCGTTAAAGTCGACGCGCGAACAGGAAAAATCGAGGGATCCCGTCGCCGCCGTCGCCGCCGCCGCCGCCGCCGCCGCCGGCGACCTTTCGAAACCGGTCGAGACTAATCTGATGAATGGCATTTTGACGCCTGTGTCGATATCCGCGCCACATTCGGGCAATTCTGGTTCGGGTACACTGCCCGGTAACGTATCGTTGCTGCACAATAAACGCGACAACAACATAATAATAACAAATTCGCTGCTCAAGATGCCAGGCAAAAAAATACAGCCGCGTATATTGGTACTGAACAACGGAACTTTGGAGCCTAAACAAACATCTTCGCCGTCCGAGGAAACAAAGGGGAGGATGCCGACGACGACGACGACGACGACGACGACGACGACGACGACGGAACCCGTTGGCATTCGCATAAAATCGGAAGCGCACGTTTCGCCCCAAATGTTCGTACCCGCCGGTCAAAAGAAACAGAGCCGGGCGAAAAAATCTTTTCCCAACAAGGCGCCTCGTTTGCCGCAACTATTGCCGAAACTCCCGAAACCAGCGGCCAGTTCACTCGATGCGATGGTATACATACCGGCTCAACGAAGCGAGAACGGACTCGACTACCAACTACCACCGCCCGAGGCTGGACCCTTGAGCTCTCAGCTTCATCGCGGCGCGAATGAATTGGTCAAACGCATGGCGCAATTGATGGAAGAGGCGATCAAAGAAGCCGCCGCCGCCGATTCGACCAACAACGAAACCAACAATACGAGCGACAGTCATCAGGCTACGATACATTCCCTACGATTGCAGATCGAACGTATGAGATGGCAACATCAGCAACAACTCGCCGAGCTCAAGCATAATACGGGTGAGTCGTGGCCGAGAGAATCGACTCGCCTTCCTCTTCGTTCGAGTCCGCGTTCCTTTCACGCTTTTAAATGTTCCTCGCCACTCGAGCGACTATCCGACGTTACGCGATCGAGACTCGTCCCGAATAACCACTGTATTCGTCAAAAATGTCAATCGTTGGATCCATCGATCGCTCTTTTCAGATCGAACGTTGCGAGAAATGAGAGCGAGCCTCGAGGCCGAGAGATTGCGAGCCATCGAAGAGGTTCGCAAGGAAGCCGAGGAGGAGAAGGCTCGTTGCATCGACGATACAAAGTCGAAACAATGGTGCTCGCAGTGCGGTCGTGAAGCTCTCTTTTATTGCTGCTGGAACACGGCTTATTGCGATCATCTCTGTCAAAAGGCCCACTGGCAGTCGCATAAGAGGAAGTGCGCCCAGAAACCTGCCTCGAACCTGACCAATTTCCCGGCTGACTCTGGCAATAAGCAGCAGCAGCAGCAGCACCAGCAGCACCAGCACCAGCACCAGCAGCAGGTGATGCCTAACCTCGTAGAGGGGCCTAGAGTCAATTGGTGCAAGTCCCTCGAGTCCTATACACGGTTTGAAAAACTCGACCGTGATGCTAAATTCTAACTCCCTTCGATAAATATATTTATACGTATACGTTACGTATATCCACAGGGTGGCCCATTTCGATTAAATACCGCGTACGAATTTCGATAATCAAGTCGGATCGACAAACGCTTTGTATCTTTGTATCGACGCTTCGCTTTGATCCTTTATTATCTCGGCCGAAACTGCTGCTGATCCGATGTCAAAAACGCACACACGCACACACACATTTTTTCTTTGTGTTCGCGTTGACGCGCGATTCACTTGGAACGCGTAATTGAAATTGGCCAGCCTGTACTCGTATATCCTCGTACTCAACGGATATTTATAGAAGAATCTATATTCAGGGCAAAATTTGCGTACTTTTTCAAGTTTTGTACGGAAGATAGTGCGTATCGACTCACCCGATAGGAGAACGTACGTTTTTTTTTTTCTTAATGAAAATCATGAAATAAAGATACGGTATTTGTGAGGAGTGACGCGTCGAGATGTATTTAGCCCGATCCGTCTGCGAGCACCGATTCGACAGGGAGAGAGAGAGAGAGAGAGAGAGTGAGAACTAATTATCCGGATCCGTACGAATTCCCCATTGACACTTGGCTTACATCTCTTATGCTCTGGACCCTTCGGCAAAGCGTGTTAAAAATGTCACCGTTCTCCCGTAGCAAGGTTCGAGCGGGCTTCCGCCGTTATAACGTTTCGTATGATTTTTCAGAGAGGTAACGTCAACGATAAGGGTGGGATTACCGGGGCCGGGACGATAGATCTATCAGTATCGAGATCTGACTTGCCGTCGCCGAGCGTAATTACGAAAAATCTCAAGATCCCGTAGCGGTCAACGCTACTTTCCGGTCCACCCGGGAGACTTAGGATCGACGAGGATCACACATATTCAAAACTATCGACCTGACAAGTTCAAATCACGCGAAAGTACGAGACACGAAAAAATACAAATCCATTCATCCGACTCGGTGTAAATAAGTGTAAAGTGTATAGAAACGTTGTACAGTTATCTTAATCTTGTATCGTAGAATCAGCTTCACTCGTTCATCGGGATTTCGGGGACTCACGCGGGTTCATATGTCGAATAATTCTATAGCGGTGCTGCGAGCTAATCATTTTATGTATTGTCACAATACAAATCATTTCTTAAGATTCTCGTTGTTTTCTTAAACGGCTTTGAACGGGCGTCCCTTCGAAATCCATCTCGTCTTACCGAATATTTAAAAAATAATAAGAAACGACCGATAGGCCCGAATGTCCCATCGATCGAATGGCCGCGAGGATGGCGGGTATGGCGGCAAGGATTCCTCGTTTACGGATATCTAACGCTTTCTCAAACTGTCGCTTTTGTGGGAAAACGAAACCGTTCCCTCTCTTCAACGACGAAAAATCCTATCCTCTTATTTTGCTCGAAATGTCTTTCGAAAATGTTTTTGAGGAAGCTAATCCGCTAGCAACCAAGTCAGACGTACCAAGGACAGTTCTTACGGGCGGCTCGAACACGAGTATTCTGCGACCCAAACTGCCGCCTGGCGGCGTCACGAGCGACCAGCTGTGACCAGCCAGACCGCGCCGAGTTAACAGCCCCGCCGCCACTTTGAGTGATCGGCTTTTTTTTACGAATCGTTGATGTAAGATATACAGGGTGTTCCACGACGGTACGTCATGCGTGAAATTGCGGCTGATTGTGAGATTCGCAGTCGAGCGATACACAGCGGAAAATCGTGTTTTTACAAGTTTTTTGCGATTTTGTCACGGAAATTTTGGGTTCTAGGGGAAACGAGTGGTAGATTCGTGCTCAGAGGATCAAATTACATCGAAATGGGCCAATAAAAAAAATATAAAAATCCAATTTTTTTTTTGGATTTTAGGGCAAAAAAAGTTTTTTCACTCAATCGTCGATAACTTTTTTTCCTTTGGTATTTGACGCTCCACCCTGTGCTCAATCGCTTCGTTATGATTTTCCCTTCAAAATGCTTTTTTAATCATTAAAATCCGATGATTTTTCGATTTTTGGCGGAATTTCAAAGTTGGACCATCGATTTTTACCAATTTTTCCATACATACCCCTTTGCCTCTTTTTTCCCGATTTTTCAAGTCGACTTTCCGGGAAAACTACAAGGGCTATCGATCTGAATCCAACGCCATTATTTGAGTCAGGCAAAAACCTTTTTTAAACCCACCAAATAAATCTCCATAGCGTATGAGAAGCTCGCACTACGGCCTCTTGAAATCTCGTGATTTTTGAGATTTCGGAAAGTGGCCGGAGAAGTCGAAAAATTTGTTTTCTCCGTTTGAAGACTATTAAAAGGGTCTATTTAATCGGAAATTTTCCGCTGATTACGATTGTGCCCGACTTTTTGCCGAAAGTACAAAATTAGACTGGAGAAATGCATAAAACGTTGCTACAATATGTTTTTGACATTTGTCCCTAGAAATGGAGAGTTCAAGGCGAATTAAACGGCGGACTGGTTGAAAAATTCCCAATAATTCCATACATGCTTGTCTCAATCGACTGATAATTTCAGCCGGAACCCCCGATTTCATGGATGACGTTCCGTCGTGGGACATCCTGTATATTATAATAGCTATAAGAGGAAGCAGGTCTCGACTATGCCCCCAAGCGTAACGTCTACAAGAGTAAGGAGAACACCATTACTCTCCCAACGTTTATGCCCACGATAGAAAGCGAGAGCGAGGATGAAAACCGCCGTGAGCGCCGTGAGCGCCGTGAGCGCCGCTACTAGCGAACGACCGAGTGACCGAACTGTACTTCGGTCGTTCCGTAGCTGTATCGTGGTTTTCAAGTCGACAGGCTGGGAAGAAATGACGAATAACGTGCAGGCTGAAGATGCGTCGAATTCCGGTTTTACACGTTTTTTTTTTTTTATTTCACCCACCTCACGCGCGATTACAAGGTTTACTTGGCCTTTTTGCTCTTGATCTTCCTCATGTAGAACTCGAGTTCTTTGCCCTCTAAAATATATCCGTCAGCGCGGCCACATTGCCCGGGTCGACTGGCAACGCAGGCTGAAAAACAAAACGCGATTATGCCGTGGTATCCGAAAAACGGTATGTAAATATCGGAAATACGGCTAAAAGGGTATTCAGTACGCTGTGGGAAATTGTCGTCACGGCTTTCGGGATGAACAATTTGCATCATCATTCGTCGTAGTTGAATTTGAACTTTGGCATAATTATCATTCGTCGAATATTTACCTAATACACGACCGGTCGCGAATTGCTCTTCCAGGGCTTGTTCAACTTTGGCGAAACGTTGTCTCGCCTTGTACTTGGCCTCGGTCTTCTTCGATCTTTTCTTGTTTAGAATTTCTTCCTCGGCTTCCGTCTGTGCCGCGAAAAAAATTTATACGTTTTTGTGCGCGGCTGTTGAAAACGAGAAGCGCGAGCGACTTACCAATTTTGCGCCGCGTTTGCGTCCCAATGGAAGAACGTAGTGGCTCTCGTACCACTGTCTGAACGGAGTCGCATCAATCGTGACGATGGCGTTCTTTACCAGAGTCTTGGTTCGAACCAACTCGTTGTTGGACGCGTTGTACACGACGTCGATTATGCGAGTCTTTCTGGTCGAGCATTCCGAACCCCACGAGAAATTGCCAGTGTCCAGACGCAGCGCTCTGTACTTCTTGTTTCCTCCGCGCGTACGAACCTTGGTATGCCGACAACCGCAAGAAAAACAAACGGATAAACTTGAAAGATACCGCATCGGGAAGCGTCCCAACTTTTTCGTTGTCTTTTTTGTCAGACCGAACATTGGAACGTCGTCACGGCGTTCGGAGTAGGTAAGGGTGATCGTCGGAGTCATCATTTCGACCCGGCCTTTCTCTATTCGGCCAACGTAATTCGCGTACTCGTTCCGAGCGTACCGATATACGTACATTTTATTACCACTGCCGACAATAAGAAACGCGACGACAGTTTTTTTTTTCGTTCAGTGTTCCGAATGGTTCACCGTTCTAATCGAAACGATGTTTGAAAAATCGAGTTGAAACGTTTTTCCGGAAAAGTTGCAAAAACTTTTAATGGAGTCGTACTAGGTGGGTAAACTTTTTCGATACGTAACGAAACAAAGAAACACGGAGTTTGTCGTCGAAGCTCGAACGAAATCCACCTTTATTATTTGGAGTAGAATTTTCCACGTTTCCTCGTCGGAGCACGGCGGGAAAGCTTGGTACGACGCGGCCGATAATTTCTTTCCATAAAAGTCAGTTTTGCAAGATTGAATTTGCGAGGCACGCTTGACTCGAGGTACACTTAGCCCGGAGGCTGTTTGACAACATTGGCCGATCGGTTCGTAAAAAGGAAATACTTACGGTGTGGATACGTTGAGGTCCGAGCTTGGTGTTGGCGGCGGGACGGCCCAACTCGAACTTCCTCTTCTTGCGGAGAGGCTTCCTCTTGCCTCCGGTGGCGCGTCTCTTGTGCCAATGATCGCGTGAGATACCTGCAAAATACGATGCAACTCAGAGAGTGGAATCTCGTTCGACCGCGCGACCGCGACGCAACACCGAGATATTATTTTTCATCCGGCAGCCACAGACACGATTGTTTCCAAATGCCAAGAATCGTTAATCGGGTATCGGGAAACGTGTTTTGAAGTCGGCCGAGCGAGAATCACCGCACGAGGGGTTATACGTAGTCGGGGAACGCGAACACTGCGCGTCAACGATCCGAGTTATTTTCCCAAGTATTTCGTTTGAAATAGTCAAAATATATCGGTCCCGTTCGACAGAGCGATATTCCCTCTATCCACCGGTGGCATTATTTTATTCGTTTGCTGATGAATAACTCGGATGAAATAGGATAAGAAGAGACGTGAAAATTTTCATCACACTCACCCATCGTATCAAAGGTCTAAAAGAACCACGAACTCGGCGACGAGCAATCGAGACGAGCTTCCGGCGCGAAGATGGTCCGCATGACCACGAGCGCCGTCTGTCGTGCGTTTCGATCGTGCGCGCTCAAGCCTCCGCGACGGTTCGAACGGCGCTCGGGTACATCCGGTTGGTGGCGCACGCGCATAAAAAAATACTAGATCGCCAGCCTTCCGAATTCTTATGCCCGCTCTCGGAGTATTCCATCTTCCTCGAATCGGATTTATTCGCACAGAACACAAAAGATCCGAACGGCGATACCTGCTTGAATCCTCTTTTCGTTCAGTCGGTGCGACGGGTACCGAAAGCAGCCTGTTTGAATAATCATTAATAACCGTTAGCGTTTCGTGAAAGATAAAATTATTGCAATTGGCGTTTCGCGTAACGATTCACCAGATGTCGCACCGACACACCGAAGCGGTGACGTCGTGGAGATTTTGAACGGAGCGTCGTACCAATTATCTCAATAACTAATCGATAGTACGATAACGAGCAGTTTCCACAGTTTACTCGAATATAACCAATAATTCCAAGAGCCTCTTCGAGGGATCGAGATGATTTTCATCGTGTATTGTATTCCTTCAAATGTGAAAAGTTCGTGAGAGAGAAGGATAAAGTGGAAACCGAATGCCCCCGTCGGGCGACGATACATGCTGCGCGTCTCAGGTTGCGCAATAGCAACGAAGGTAGCCCTCGCGATGCACTGTTTGCATCGTGCCAGTTGCCAGTACGAGCAGTTGCGAGCTTCCGCGACGATGCGCGATTCGTTGTTCATTTCGGAGAGATGTTTTTTCCGTACTTTTAATGAAATTCGATAATTTCGTGATATTTCGGTGATTCCGAGAAAGCGAGCAACGATCAGTGCGAGTATCAGAGACAAATGTGTTGAGAGGTTCGTTCTAAAGTTCGAAGCAACGACTATCAATCGTTTTCGAACCGTGTTGCTGTCAGAGAAAAAGTAAAAGAAAAACTCAACAATACACCGAGTTGTTCCATACTCGTTGGCGCAAAGCTACGTTTATCGAAATATCCGGGTGGAAATGTCGTTAACCCAATATTTTCCGTCCTCGAATTAATATCCGTTCGATGCGGTCGAACTGTACAAATTTTCGCTCCTTTTCAGTAACCTCAACAACGTTTTGAAACTCGATGCCTCTTCTGATGAAAAATAAAAACGCGTTGCGCGTCAATACGGGAAAGAGCATTCCGCCTCGTATGAGAAACAATACGATTCTCTTTGCTTTCCCAAAACTACAACGGGAGCGTGTATCGGTAACTTGGGAAACGAAAAAATTTTTTTTTATCGCTCCGTTGTTGTCGCCGTGCGATCGGTTCTGTCAAGACGAGACTCGGAGAAAAACAATATTACGTTTTACGGCGTTATCGCTCTCAAAATGAACAGCTATTTTTGCGGAGCGGCGGGCCACCGCTCGTAGCCGCTTCTTATCACGGATTACAATGTCGCGACATTTCGGTAGGAAAGAACAAAGCGGGTTAGAAAGTATCGCGACGTATGGACATTTGCGATACCGAAGTTCCGTTATTGTTTGGGAGCCTGGCGTCTAAACTTTTCCATTCCACTTTTCTTTTCCATTTCCAGACATTGACTATCGTGTATTTACGCTTTGTAAAAGCGCTCCGAATTCTTATTTCCCAATTGTGGTATTTGGCAGTTTGAGGAGAATGAACGCGAATGCGAATTCAATGGACGCCGACGGAGATAAACGTTTGGCGGAGACGGGTGTTCCGACGGTGTCTCACAGCCTGACGGCCGTACAAAATATGCAGAACGTTCAAAATGTCCAGAATATCGTGCAGACCAATGTCCAGACTATACAGCCGGTCCAGAGCGTAATCGGCGCCGTATCGACGAGCGGCACACTCGTCGGTAAATCCGTATCGCTGGATCTCAATCCAAAGTTATCCCTGATGAAGCCGATCGTTCAGAGCGGAATCGCGTTGTCGACGGAAGCCAGCAAAATAACAACAACGGTAAAGCCAGGTGCAATTATCAAAGTCGTTATCGGGTTGGCGCGCGAGTTAAAGTCACTGCGTTTGATCATTTCTGTAGCGCGCGGTTACACGCGCGTCCGTGTTTTCGGATAACCGAATAACCTCGACGAGATACGGTTCGAGTATGAAATTTTGAACAGAGTCGGCCAAAAATATTATCGCGTTTGAATATTATTCCTGGCGCACGAGTGCGGGCCTCGCGGCGAAAGAACGCACCTGAAAAAGTGGGTCGTATCTTTTGACGAGAGTAATATTCGTTCGGGTATCCATCGCCTATGATTCCATCGCTATCCGTGTCGTAACATAATAATAATAATAATGATTCTCGTGTACGTCTGTTTCATGTGTACGGCACACATTGCAGCTCTGTTCTATGGGTTCTACAGTGAGAATCATTTCACCGGGAATGTTGAACACGATGGATCGCCAGGCACAAGCGCAGGTCCAACAGACGCAGCCCGCGCAACAAATAGTGACGAGTATACCGGCGACGTATCACGTGCCGAGGGGGCCGGCCGCTGTTGCGAATATCTCGGCACCGAGGTCGACGGTGGCAACACCGATCGTTAGAGCTTGCACGGGACAAGCTGTGCCGATTGCGCGACCAGGGTATATACAAAACACTCAAAGTTGACGTTACTCCGCCGCGTAGAGTACGCGCCGATGGCCTCGAAAGATCCCTTCGCAGAGATCGGAACTCGTCCGAGTCTCGGTCCAAGTTCAGAGATGCAAACTTTGCAGGTCCGATCGCGTTTGAAGCTTTGAGCTTTTAGCGTTTAGCACGTTTTGATAAACGAGTAACTCGGACGAGTGGATAAAATGATCCGAGGATCGTGGACCGTCGGTCAAGCGCGAATAGTCGGTCGGCAAATAGCTCCCAATTGCTCGCTTCTCGATAAATTCGTGTTTATCTTGTCGCGAGGTTGGCAACGGGGCGGAAAACGTATCCCTCTCTGGTCTCTCGCTGCGCCCTTGAGGTCTTTCGCGTACCCGTACCCATCGAGCGAAACGGTTCGTGTAGAAATGGTCCGAATAATTTCGAGTACAATGTCGACTTCGACTCGGTAGATTGAACACGAGTTCGGGGAACCCGCAATGGCCGTCGAAGACAACGTCGGTCGTGTACGCGCAGCCGCAGAGACACGCGGTGCCACCGGTCAGCCGGATAACGACGAGACCGTTGACCGCGGTGTACAGCGGTCAACAACCTCGATTGGTAACGCCCGTCCAGGGGAGACCCGTGCAAGCGACGATGGTGACCGGCGGCGGCGGCGGCGGCGGCGTCGTGCAGGGACAACCTTCGAGGCTCATAGCACCGGTACTCCCGACCAACAACTTGGCTCGTATTCCCGTCGCGGCTAGGCCCCCGACACCCCAAGTATCCGGTATAACTACTTCGGTTCAGCCCGGACGATCACTGAACCAATCGCTCCAGGTGAAACCCGTGCAAATTGCAAAATCTTTATTTATTTGCATGGATGTTCCGAGTCTCTCGCTTCGTCGGACTAATAATCCTTTATTTGTTTGTTCAGACGAATCAAATTTCAAGGCCTCTGACAGGGACGGGAACGGTGAATCGTATAGCGGTCTCCGCACCGGTTATGGCCCCGATTAACCGAATAACCGGTGCAACCTCCGTAACCGTGCAGCCCACAGTTGCCAGACAGTTGACGATTAATCCAACAACCGGAGCGCCAACCGCAACGGTCAGCCGTATAGTTCTTCCTCAGCAGGTTCGTGCTCGTGATTCTTTCGCTACTGCGACGAGAGTGCCACCTCCCTTCCGCGAACTCCGCAAAGAACCAGCCTCTGATCTATAGAGCAGCTTTCGATTAATCATTATTACAATTCATCATCCGAGTTTACCGAGATGCAAGGATGGACGAGAGATTCGTAGAAATGCTAGCGCAATGACAAAAGTTACATTCCTTATTGCTTTGCGTTTGCGTTTTTAGTTCTATCTAGGATATACACGGGTGAGAATAAGAAACGTCGACGAGAATGCTTTTGACAGGCGTTCATTTTCGCGATATTATATTTTGTCTTGATCAATCGATGTCCCGGAGAAAAGGAAATACCGCTTTCTCGTAATCTTGATCGGACGGTTTGAAAAACAAACAAAAAAAGAAAGAAAAAAAATGTCCACGGAACGGCCGTCGCAGGGGGTATCGAAGGCTGGGGGGGGGGGGGGGGGGGTGGGGGGGGGGGGGGGGGGGGGGGGTGGACGGGAGGAGGAAGAAGGATGGTAAAACGTAGTGTGGCGCGTTACAGCCACCGATACAGGTGCAACAACAGATCCAGCCTCAGGGTGCACCTCGGGTCGTACAAACGGTAACGTCACTCGCGAATATCGGTGCCGTTCCACGGGTGATAGCGACGACGTCCAGTACCGGGGGACAAGTGACGCGCGTCAATCAAGCGGCAGCTCCACCCTCCGTCGCGAGGATAACCGGGATGGCGTTGCACTCGTTGCCGTTGACGCCGACTCGAACGGCTCCGACGCCCGTAAAGACGATATCGGCGCAAAGCATAGCGCAGGCCGTTCAAATCGCCAAGCAACCCGTCCAGCAGCAGCAGCAGCAGCAACAACCATCGGGGATTCGAATAACCTCCGGAAACTCAAACGTAACGAGTGGCAGCAGCGGCGGCGGCGGCGGCGGCGGCGGCGGCGGCGGCGGCAGCAGCCTCAATAGTAACAACGCTGCGACGGCAGCGAATAACAACAGCAACAGTAGCAACAACAATATAGTCGGCGGGCCTCCGCAACCGGTTCAAGGTCTATTCTTGAATTCACCTCACGCAACAACGACTACTTATTACTCGGTCGAAGCATCGGGTGAGTCCAAGATTGGTCCATGAGCGGTTCATTCGAAATAACGAGAAACAGTTGTGAAAAAGTTGTGAAAGAATCTGTAATTTGCGTTTCGTAAACGTTGGGGATTTTTGCAGGTGGTTATTCGCAATATCGTCCGGCTACGGTGCAACCGGTGAGATTGTTGGTCGAACCAACCAACTACGAGGAAAGTCACGCAAAGCCGAACGCGTCACCGCGACCGAGCATACTTAGGAAACGAGATCACGACGGCTCACCGGGAAAAGGTACGTTCGTTGAACGATTCGAAGGGTCGGAGCTGTCTTTGCTGCGAGAGAGCGATACGAGAATATTTGAAATACGGTACGGTCGATCGATGGAATTTTCATGAGAACCGAATCGACAGGCGTCGCTAAAAACTTGGTACCTGTACTCGCGGCCTTGCCGTCGATCGCTTCCGCGTCCAGTCCACCCGGTTCACCGAGGGGCGAACGCGACGGTGGCTGTCAGAGTTCCGGCTCAACGACGGTTTCCGCAACTTCCTCACCGGGTCTCGACGAAGAGCCCGAACAATCGAGAATACCGATCAATCAAACGGTCGAGATGTCACCGAGAAAAAAGCCCCGGAAACAGCAGCTGACCGGCGTTGAGCTCACCGAGTCCCGATGTCACGACGAAGAAATGCAATTCATAACCGAAGAAAAGATGAAAATCGGTACGAAAGAAGAGACGAGGGACAAATTTGGCGTCGAACGGAGACCAATCTCGAATCTGCAGCAACAACACCACGAGGCGAGGCTCGTCGCGCCGCTACCCGCCGTTCTTTTGAGGACGAGACCGACGCCCACTTTATTGGGTACAGGTCGGTGAAATTTAGATATTCCCTCCAACGGTTCTTTCCTTCACTTTTTTCGAAACTCTCGACTCGCGTCTTGAAAAAAATGTACCTTCGCGATGAAACGAGGCGTCTCGGTAACGGGTTTCAGGTGCTACCTGGAAAAATCGATGGGGCGGTAGACTCCATCATTACAGACGACCCGGTGACGTGAGACCGCGAGAGGAGAGAAGGCCCACGGTCGCTGAACTCGCTCAGCAAAAGCACGTTCTCCAAAAAATCAACGGCTGGAAGGTTTATCATCTCACCGCGCAAATGGAAGATTTGGCGGAACTGGAGAAACAAGTACGTGTCCAGGAACAAGTACTTGGCCACGATTAAACGAGATACTCGATTGAATCGTACGCTTTCGGTCATGGAGTTGCCGAGCTCCCGAGCCAAGCTTTACGGGAAACGAATAATCGACTTTTCTCAAAGATACGCTTGTCAAAGAAAGTAGGGAGTTTGAGTGTCGATTGGTCGAATCGTATTTGTTGGATGTTTGCAGGTTTACGATAAATTGAAGACGACTTTGGTGATGCTGGAGTCGCAACAGATCGGCAAGGGGCGTCAAGACGACGGTCTCGAACGCGCCAACGAATTAATCAAAGGAAACATGCAACGTAGCAATTTGATAAGCGAAGGCATGAACGAGGCGAGGAGCCAACTCGTCACTATATTCCAGCACAAGGGCCACGTTACGGACATTCTCCAACGTTGCGGCAACAAACGAGCACAGAAAAAACGAGACAAGTGAGAGACGATCTCGTTCGGAGGTATCATTCGCGGGATTGGAAATCCTCGCGAATGGCCAAGCCGAGATTCGCGTCGGAAAGAGGAACGAACGAACGAAGGGGCGAGTTATTTTTTATCTGTGTCACAGAATCTATATTATCACGAATAAATCAATGGTTTTATAAGTCTAACACACAAAAGAAAAAAGAAAAGAAAAGAAAAGAAAAGAAAAGAAGAGAAGAGAAAAGAAAAAACGAAACAAATAAGACGACGCGAGCGTCGCTAAACACGTCGATATAGTTTTGTTATACACGAATCCGAGATATTTTTATTTTAATATACAAGATTGTCGTGAGTTTCGTTGACTTTTTCGAGTGTTTCGGTGGGCCTTCGGTGGCCGGGCTTTCCGTTTCGGCGGGCGTCTCACCACTCTAAAAAGGATCGTTCCTCCCCCTGTGCGACGAAAACCATTCAAAGTCGTATCGACGCAACGTTTAAACGCGAAATACTCGCGCGACGGCCTCGTCGTCTAATCGATACTGCTTTTTCAACCTTTTATAGCTGGATTCGTAAATTTTACACCGTCGTCGTTCCAGAAGGACCTTATTCGACGATTCGGTAGCACCAAGCTCTGCAGTCAAATAGTGAAACAGATGGAAGAGAGTACGCTCGAAAAGAATGCAAGCTCGAGAAACGTTGGACGCTAGATTATTATTGTAGTTGAAGGTACGATTGCAGCGTTTCCGTGGCAACCGTGTCAACGGAAGCTCGCGAGAACAATAGCCGTTGCGTCAGTCCGGCGTCGGTCGGGCGCTCTGGAAAGGAGACCTCGTCGAACCAAGGAAGAACATGTGGTGGGGCTACAGTCCTCCGCTCGACTTACGACGCGAGATAAACGAAAACGTCAGCGGCAATTCGGAGGAAACGTTGGAATTTTTGATCGTCGGTGCCGGAGACGCTCGACACATCGCTAAAACTCTCGCCTCGTTTTACAGTCACGAAAAACGTAGGACCAACTTTCACGTTATTGAACCGACGCTCGAGCAGGTTGCCCGCTCGATATTGCTACTCAGTATTTGCTTGGAAACAAAATTGGGTACGTAATATCGCGTACGAATCGCATTCACCGGTCCTCCCAATTTTTCCGTCCTCTTTTTTTATTTTCATTTTTTTCTTTGGAAATCTGTGACGTCGAATCGATAAAGAGGAATAGCGAGTAGGTACGGGCGTTTGACGAGTGTGCCGGTGCGTCTGATTTTCAGAGATTTTATAAACGGAGCTTCGCGCACTGAAATACAATGAGGTAGCGCGACAAGTTCCATTTTTTCTTTTTCTTCTTTTTCTTGGCCGAACTTCATTCATTCTGATTTCATTTATGCGGAAAAGTGCCACGAATGTATAAAAATGTATAAATTGTACGAATTTAAGGGTTGCAGGAATCGACGCGATATTACTTGGAAGTTTACGGGAATACACTGTTGAGACCCGCGACTGCCAAGTACCTGGCTAAAAGCATTAACAGACTGGCCGACGTACCCACTAAGACTATAGAATGTCCATGGCTCAACTTGGATAAGCTCAGACACAGGGATCGTGATATTATAGAAGACATTTTTAAGTAGGTATACCGAATCGTTTAGTACCGCTTTGAGACAAAGCCGTCCTCAAAATACTCGAGCCGTAGAAAAAGATTTTTTTTTTCACCTCATATTCCGTCGAAAGTATTCACCGATTCGCCGGCGTACAATTTTCATACAATTTCATGAAAATGTATCGCGCTCTCTCTCTCTCTCTCTCTCTCTCTCTCTCTCACTCTCGCTCACGGCTTTGCCGCGAAGCGGTGCGTTTTAAAGAGAACAACCGCCCCCGGTACTTTCGCACCGGAAGTTGACGCGTCCAATGACAAGAGAATTCGCCACGTCCCGTAGACGCGCACGATGATAGCGAACGGACGAACGAACGTACGTTAAGAAATCAGGCAAAAGTTTGCGATCCGAAAAATTCAAGCGACCAAAGTCTGACAAATACGCTAAGAAGGAAACGGATGGAAAAGGGTGGATATTGAAACGTTTCCGTGGCCGCGTCAATGATTCGTCGACGCGAGTAGAATCGCAATCGGGAACATTAGATTGCGTAGAATAGTACATATCGCGTGGCTGACTGCAAGGTTGGCAATATTAAAAGGCAGAACCGAGGGTGAAAGTGCGGGCGGGCGGGCGTACGCAAACTTGCATCGTACGTTGCGATTGATACGATTGACCGATTAGATTTTGGAGTCGCGCGATTTGCGAGGGCGTCCCGATCATCGAGTACTGGGATCGGCGAATAAGAAAAGAGCTGGGTACTCGTTACGATTACAAAGACGGGGCGTTCGACTGGGACTTTGGTATGGTCCTGAAGGAGCGCGGTCTTCCAAATCTGACTCTTGAAGAGTACAAATTTTGGCGACGGAACGGTATAGCCTTCACGTGGTTCGAGGGAGAACCGGCGCGCCCCAATCCAACTCTTTTGAGCAATGTCGTTGCTCACGGTCGAGGTTTTATTCACTACGCTTATACCGAGGACGTTACGAACGGTCCGTTCTTCACTTGGGCACTGGACGAGCAAAGTACAAACAAGTGAGTTACGAGAAAACGAGAGTCTCTATTCTCGAAAGGGAACAGAGCCAAAGAAACGCATTGCTATTCGTAAGAATCGTCGCCCGTTATCGTTGAAAACTGCCGGCGCAATCAATCGCTGGCGAGTTATCAACAAAGGGTTGAACGCATTGCTTGAATTTTGTACAAAATGCTACACGGACGTGTAGCAAGAGAGGCGAATGAGATCGAGCCGATTGTAACGAAAGAAACGTTGACGTTTGAAAACAGAAAATACCGCGCGAGCGACGTGGCTGAGCGCGAAGCGATGCGAACGATCCACGAGATTCGAAGAAACGAGCCGCTGTGCGAGCAAGCGATCGCCGCTCATCGAGACTCGTCGATCCTTAACGGGACGTTGGTCACGGAGATGCCGGACATGGGAATCGAGCGCGAGTCTTGGATCCTCGGAAACGACACGAGACTCGAGAAGGAAGATATTCTTTGGACGGATGTCCCGGAATCCAAGGTTTCGACTCGATTCGAGTTATCGTGAAATAATTGCACGGGCGAACGACCAGTCGTCGAATTTCTAAAGAACGTCTACGATTTTCAGGTTACGTTTCATCCTCTCTCGGCTATAAGTAATTACAAGAACAAGGCCGAGTACGTCGGGAGATTCGACGTTGTTTGGATAGCGAACAATGTGACGAAGCAGCTGGAAAATCTGGCAGTCTTGGCGAAAAAGGGGGCCAACGTTCTAGTGGAGTCCCGAAAATTTTTTGTGGATTTGCGACACGAGGGCCAGGACAAATTCACCCAAGAGTTGAAAAAAATCGCCAGCGAGAACGGCTTGCGCGAGTTGCACGAATTTCATTCTGAAAAGCACACAGTGGCCCGATTTCGGAAATATTAGTTTCGTTCGCGGTTGAATTTGTTTATCGTATCTTAATCCTGGCACTCGACGCTAGACGCTTCGAGGAATTCGATCCATACGATCCGTGCGTCAACTGGATTCACATCCGGTTTGAGGATTTCAAAGAATCATCCAAATGTTGTTTCGAATATTCAATATAATTTTTAAAAAGTCGAACGCTAAAAAACAGTATTCAAGATTATTCCGAGTATCGATTTGGTGTAACGTTCCGCTTGTTGGTTCTTTGAAATATACCATCCGTATAATTGTGGCGACGATTGAGAATCAAGTCCCGAGTAATAAGTTCGAGATGTACAATTTCTATGGGTATAACAATTTTCTGATGTTCGTTCGAGAGCGAGTCACGCCGAGATTTTCGGTGCGTCTTGCGAGAGCAATCTCGTAGAAGCGACAATTGTGTAGAAAAAGATAAGCTTGCGTTTATCATGTATGTACAAGTTTTTTTTTCTTTGCTTCTTTGAATTATGCCTTACGAGCAATTTTAGCAGAAAGATTGCGATCGCCTCGCGTTCGTCGCGCGAATAATAAATTTCAAGTATACGATAGATGCAGAGGCGTGCGCGTGCGCGTGCGCGTGCGTGTCATTTTAATTCCGCCGGATGGCTGATTAACCGAGAAAAACATCGAGGTTGAAAAATGGATCAAGCTTTTACGCGAGTGTACGGATATCGCAAAATTGTCCGAGCGAGCTTGGTCACATTCTCAACGCATACGCTATGTACATCGGTAAAATTGATTAGTTCTCTGGTTATTTGGGTTCCGCTCGGGGTTGATGGAATCGTTCGAGCCCGGAACAAGCCCCGCGCCGACAGTGAGCATTGGACGAGCAGACGCTAACAGGAATCGGAATCGAACGGAGCCCGTTGTCAACCCAACAACTCGAAATCTTCGTCCGACGTGTCGTATCGTCGATCCAGCGGATCAAAGTCAAAAGCTACAACGGAAAATGCCAAAAGTTGGCTGTTTGATTCGTTCGGTTTTCGAGTGGAGGAGATGGCGTTTGTAACGCGGCCGGCAGCAGTGAGAAGCTAGCGGCTGCTCACTCGCGAGTCGAGTACTCGTCTTCTGATACGGGAAGAAAAGAACGTACGATGAACGGGTGTATCGGCCAAGGCTTCGGCGGCAACATCTTCCGTGGGTGAGGACCAGTTTGCTGGCCTTTCGCTCCATATTTCGAACAACGGCTGCTTCTCGGGAGATACAAGATCCTCTTTTATGGATCTGCACAGCGATTCCAAGTCCTTCTCCGTCGGGCAGAAGAAACACTGAACCGTGCAGCAGGTACACGTATTAATACAACAAGTTCTCCTTTCCGTTGAATACGCGTGAAAATAAAAGGTGACGTAATACGAAACGAAATCGGATGAAAGGTAGAGCTCGAGCCGTTGGCCCAAATACTAACGAGGGCGACCGAAGGATCCATGCCAGTTATTGGAATACGCTTGGCGGTTTTGCAGTGATACGTCGCGTCCATTTCCGTATCATCCTCGTTCATTTTCGTCGTCTCAACGGAGCCCGCTCTTTGCGTTGTGTGGGGATCCAAATAGATAACTTCGTCGCCTGTCGAGGTGCCAATACGGAGAAAAAAGCACGTTACTTCCATCGGAAATGAGAAATATTATTTATGCGACTCGGAATACGTGGAAAATCCTTGAAAACTTTCAACCAAATTTCGTTAATGAACCCGTGTCGTTCGTTCGATGCTCGACAGAGAGAGAGAGAGAGAGAGAGAGAGAGAGAGAGAGAACGAATCTTTCAATCGAGCGACTCGAGACGCGAGGTGGAGACCCCTCGCCGCGACGAGGGAGGCAAGGGTTCGTTCGGGGCACTCGTCTTTGCCAAATTCTATCTTTTCGAAATAAAAAAGAACCCACCGACACAACCGATGAAGTAGAGAGCGAGGTTTGGTTTGCCCCCTATAACCCCCAACGATTGAGGTATTTCGAAAGATGCCTGAAACGAAAGCGGCGCTGTAGAAAATATGAAAAATCGGTTAAGTTGGACCAACCTCCGAAATAACGTTGCCGATTGGCTTACTTTGAGGCCGTTCACGTAAACCGGATTAATATCGTTCAAGCCGAGTCTCAGTGGGATCAGAAGCAACAGTGGTTTCCATTGACTGGGCGCTTTCAAGGGTTCGTCACCATCCGCGACAACTGAGGTGCCACCCTCGACCCGACATTCGCTCACTGCAATCGTTTACGCGTCGATTCGTTTATCGGTCCGATCGACGCAACGGACTCGCCTCCTTTTCATTATTCTATCTATTGTATTACTTACGAACGTCGTTGATAATTAACGCGTTATCGAGAGCAACGTGGATCGTGATACAGCTCCAGTCATCGTACACGACGAGCTTCCTGATACCATACAAAACAGTGTTGATGGTGATTGATGATCTTTACTTAAAAATATTCATTATCAATAATTGCACGCTATCGCAAGGAAATCTCGACGAGTCGAAGCTTGTACGTCTCGTTTGATCCCTAGAGGCTACGAGGACGCTCGGGAGGAACGGTATTGACGGTACGGGATCGTTGAACGTACTTGAGGACCTGAGCGATGGTATTCGGTCCGAACCATTGGCCAACTTCTTTACCCATGGAAGCTCCCATCACGGCGATTTGATGTATGGAAAATGGTGCGGCTCTTCTGTCCTCGAAACGACTCAGAATTTTAAGGTACGTACTATCCTTTGTTTCCGGCGTCCACTGCCAATCTCTACCTGTGGTCACGGAACAATACCCTCATGACTCGTTCGTAATAATTCGTACAACCGGAGTGTCTTTGATCGACGAGGTATATCCGAATATTTATCTCATTTTCATTGATACGCCTCAACGTTGGCCGTTGATCCGGCCGTTGAGCCGGCCGTTGATCCGGCCGTTGATCCGGATCAAAGCTACTCTCGATATTGTCTTTTCGAAAGGAGCCTAACAAAAGTAGACGCGGCTTCTTCGATCGGACTTTCCTATCGACTCGTACTCTTCCGCTTATCGAGTATTCTCTTTGAGTTTATTGAAAAAGTATCGACGAATTACGAGTTATACCCAAATGCAAGAAAATCAGCGCTTGTCCCAGGACCATTTGTCCACACCTGAGCATACAGCCCCATCCTTTGTCGGACGTAAAAGCCGATCCCACACCGCCGATGGGAACGAATCCCTTGCGATACGTGAACCACAATTTTGACGCGATGTCCCTCCGTATTGTTTCCAACTCTGAAAAATCGAGGTATTTTCCAATTCCATTTGTTACATCCGGCTCGCATTTTTCAAACACGCGCGCTTTCTTCCTTTATAATGTCATTCTCGCATCGTCGAACCTTTGTTCGCTTTGTACTTCTTTCCGAGTATCCAGACGGGTTCTCCGGTCAGAGGAATATCCTCCGGCTCCTCGGTCGCGTTCGCCGCGAACAAACCGTCCATGTCGACGACGCTCGGGACTAGCGATCGCGAGGTAAACTTGTCGACCGAATCAAACGGAATTAATTCGCCGATACACTGAAGATCAAAACGCTGGATTAGCTATGAGATTTTTCAATGTCTCGTCTCGTACTTTGTTGATGAAATAGTTTTGAAAAGTGTATACGCAAAAATTGGATAAGCCGGGCAAAAAAAAGGTCGCGAGTGCTCGGGCGCGCGTTCCCGAATATCATCGACGGGTGTTCTTCCGCAAATGCGACGACGGCGTTGAAATCGATGGATCCGGAAAGCTTACGTTTAGCCGGTATCCCTTTTAAAAAAATAACTCGCATCGATCGAGAGTGTATTAAAAATTGTGAGGTATTTCTAAAACTGTGCTATATTTGGCCAAGACGCCCGTCGTACTCGGGGGTGAATCGATTCGGAACTTGTTCAATGCGATTTGTTCGTTTTCTGAAACGGAGAAGCCTCTATTGCGAACAAAGAGGTAAACACGTATTGTACTTTGAATATTATTGTTGTCGCTATGGAACGGAAGTGAATTCCACACGCGTCGCGTGTCACTAGATTCAACGTCCCTTGCCCCCGGCCAATGGGTACCGAAACCAATCGGACTCCACGGCTAAAGAACATACGGCACGGAAACAATAACAAAAGATAGGTTACGACAGGCGTACGAATCTATTTGGTACGAACTGACCTTTATTGCCACCGAAAACATCGATCATCGCACAAGCCAGGACAATCGCGTTGCCCCCTTCGGTCACAGTATTGGCATTGCGTCCAGTGGAATTGCAAAGAAAAACAAATAACGCGAGTAACTTGTGGCGAGCGTCAAGCGTCAACGGGAACAATGACAGGCGCCCGACCGATGACTAACGCAATATGTCGCCAGAAACGCTGACAGCGTATTCTCGTTTGGCCGTTACGACACGGACAATTTAATCGATGCGATTCATTTCGACGCAACGCCCGACGCCCTTTTTTATCATTTTATCGCAGACGTCTCAAAGTTTGTGCGAACGGTGAAACCCGAATTGGAGTAACCCGATCGGCGCGTTACCGACTCGAGCTGTACCGAAAAATGTGACTATTGGTATATATGTAGAAAGCACACGCGTCGCACACGCGTCGACACACGCGGACGCGCGTGTGCTCAAAATAAATATATAACTATAGGAACGTATCGATACGGCTGGCGCGTGGCGCGTGGCGCGTGCCCGCTGCTCGCTAGTTCGCGCAGCATCCGCTAGATGGCGGGATCGAACAGTTTGGCGGCAAAAATTATGACCGTTCGCGGTTGAATACCCAAAGGATCAAACGTTGCAGCACGTATCGGCTAACTTTTCAATTTTTTACGCAAAAGCTATGCTATCGGTTGTAAACTTTTGATTTATTACATTATTTGGACAGAATCGCGTCAGTGGGTGCAGATACAATTTGCGTCTTTCCTAACGGAGTTTAACGGAAAAGCCAGCACGTGCGCAATGACTTCCAACCGAATCCTCGGCTACGAGGCTACGTCGCACCGGACAACTTCGTAGGACGGTACCTACCGTTTCATTTCCTTCGGTTATAGTTTCGTTTTAAAAAAAAGAATGTTTTTTGACCAACGCCGATGCCGCGAAAGACCCATAATCGTACGATGGGATCGCGTCGCGGACTCTCGGCCAAGATTTTATTCGGCAGGAACGTTGACTGGCCATACGTAACGCGTGAGGTAATCGCGCAAACGAAATTTATTCGAACAGGGGCCTGGACTTTTCGAGGTCGTTTGCCGAACGACGCGCGGTTGTCCGCTCTAAACCGCGACGGTGTTTTCTCTCGAGGTTCGACGGCACGGCGAAACGGGACTGGCGAGTGGGGGGTGGGACGAAGAAACGAACTTTCCCTCGGAGCGGCGTATCCGTAGTAGTGACACGTTCACTTTTGCTTCACCTCGATCGCGCGAGCTTGAACAACGGGGAAGGAGAACGAGTGGTCCATTTTTTCTCCGCGTTCAAACAGATCTCGAAAATGTGCCTTTTACGCGTGTATCGAGCCCTCGATGCTCCGTAACTCGCACACCCGAACAAATATGCGCATCGTCACGTTCGGTCGAGTCCTCGAACACTGTTCGGTAGCCGTGCTCGGTTGGAATCGATCCAACCATTTATTTTCTCCATTAAACGTTATCGTTGCTACATTGACGAGCGTAAAGTTGGAAGTTGGCACGTTGAAAAGACGGACGTTTGGATCGACGTCGATTGACTCTTGCGGCGCAAGTCCCGTGCTCGGGAAAACGAGTATGGCAATATCAGAGGTGGACGCCGGTTCGTTTGGGTTTGTTTGGGATACTTGAATACTCCTGTGCAGCAAAATAAGAATTCCGGATATTGCACTCATCCACGGAGAAAGGAAAAAATCCAAGGGAAGGGAGAAGAAAAAACTTGACCGTTTCTTTACCGTGGCAAATTGTTTCGTAAAGAAGGCAACTCGATGTAACATTTTTGTGTCGATTCGTCTTTGAAAGGACAATCGTTGAGGGTAGTTTTGTTCGTTGTTTGCCCTTGAGGCAGGCAGAGTTTGACAATCGTGAGAAAGTTTCGGCGTGCGAGAGGGCAGGGGGGATTCGCGGCAAGCGAGTCTCGACAGCAGCAACGAGGGATTCCCGAGACGATTTCGAAAAAACGAAACGCGTCCCTCGTGATGAATAACGTCGCGACTGAAAAATGTTTTTTGACATTCGTTCCGTTTGGTCGAAGGTCATCGGATTTGACGTATGTATTTTCTCGATTGCGCGTTTTTCGGGGTATTTCCGCGTGGCTCGCGTATCGTTCCTCTACCTATATATTTCGGTCGCGAGTCGGGAGTCGCGAGTCGCGTTACGGGAGTCGGCGAACGCTCACCGAGCGGCCGGGGTAGACTCTCGTTCCGCGTTTCAGGCCCGTCGAGTGTGCCGCCAGCAGCAGCAGTCACCAGCAGCAGCCACCAGCAGCAGCCACCCACGCGTGCTCCACGAATTAACGAGTAACGGTAGAGAGCGTTCGGAGTGCGTCGGGTGAGCCTCGCGACCCGTGGAAACAACGATTCATAACGGTACGATATCTCGCCGAGAAGCACTCGCGTTGGGTCTCGCTGTCTCGCTCAGGCGCCTCGACGCTCGCCAAGGACGCATCGAATCGGCCGATCGTAACGAACGATTGCTTCTGTTCGGGCGGACTCGCCTGGCTCGCTTTTTCGCTCCACCTCCGCTCCGCAGCGTTCTTTCTTTCCTCGGTAGAGCAGCATGGAGAGGAAAAAAAGTTGCGCGGACGCGACAAGGGACACCGATTACGGCACGTGAGTCTGTTTGTTTGGGTTTGCGTTTTAGCCGGTAACGAATCGATCGTGAGTAGCTTTCAAGTTCGTCCGAAGGGAAACGGGATTTTTGGGGAATATAATATTTCGTAGCGTTCGGTACGAAGACGAGGACGAGCCGAGCTGGAAATTTTGGAAGAAGCGGAGATACGTGCTCGGTGTACTGGCGTTCTTTGGTTTTTTCACCTCGTACATATTGCGGGTGAATCTGAGCGTAGCGATCGTCGCGATGACGGCGAATACGTCGAGAACCGACGAAAACGGGACGATATATTCGGTGAGTACGGCCGGTTTGGACGGTCGCTCGGTCGGACGCGAGCGAGACCGAGAGCTCATGACGATTCGACGGATCGCAGGCGCCGGAATTCGACTGGGACTCGAGAGTCCAGGGACTCGTGCTGAGCTCCTTCTTCTACGGTTACATGAGCACGCAATTATTGGGAGGTTACCTAGCGGCGAGAATCGGCGGGAAAAGAGTTTTCGGGCTGGGTATCGCGGCGACGGCTCTCCTGAGCCTCCTGACACCCCCGCTCGCGAGGCTCAGCGTTTACGTCCTGATGGCGCTGCGCATCGTCGAGGGAGTCTTCGAGGTCTCGGAACTTGAATCCTATTCTTCCCGTCGTTCTTCGGCCGGTTCCGACCGCTTGGAACTTTGTTCCAAAAATTCAACTCAAATGAAATTGGCCGTTTTATTCGTTATCTCGTATATTGGAAGGAATCGTTGGGATACGTACGAGGAGAGTCGATTCGAGAGTTTAACGAGGGTACGCGAACGTCGGGGTTTGTTAATGGGGTTGACGCGTGTCGGCAGGGCGTGACGTATCCGTGCATCCACGCACTGTGGGCGAATTGGGCACCTCCTCTGGAACGATCGAAGCTCGCGACCCTGGCCTTTTCCGGAAGCTTCGTCGGTACCGTCTTCGCGATGCCGGTTTCCGGACTCGTGGCCGAGTCGATGGGCTGGCCTTGGATTTTCTACATCTTTGGGATAATCGGACTGGCGTGGTTCGCCGCCTGGTGGTGCATCGTTACCGACGAGCCGCGAGACGACCCGTCCATCACCGAGGCTGAACTCGAGTACATAGAAAAATCACTGGGCGAGCGCGAAAGAAAGGTCGGCCGATCCACCCTCGCGTTCGATCCGACGCTCGGAACCCTCGCTCGAAACGAACGAAACGAAACTTTAATCATTTTTTATCCGAGCGCTATCGAAGAAACGGGAATCCCTCTTGCGACTCGAGTTTCCTCAAGCTCGATATTTAACGTTTTTATCTGTCGATCGATCACTGAGTCTCGCCGTTTCGTTGTCTCGATCGGTACTTCAGGGAGTCGGGGCGCATCCGTGGAAATCTATGCTGACGTCGCCGGCGCTCTGGGCCATCGTCGCGGCGCACTTCAGTGAAAATTGGGGATTCTACACTATGCTGACTCAGTTGCCAACTTTTATGAGCGGTCAGCGCCGCGCGCTACTTTTCCTTCCCTCTCGTGGCGACCTTTCCCGATAATACTCCTTTCTTTCAGACGTGTTGAGCTTCAAACTCGAGAAGACGGGATTTCTCTCCGCCCTGCCCTACCTCGTCATGGCGATCGTTTTGCAATTTTCCGGTCACCTGGCCGATTATCTCAGAGCGAAAAATATCCTCACTACTACTCAGGTAGGGGGGTACCTCGGGCTTTTCGGGTGCGATTCGATCCTAGCCCGCTAGCCCAAACAAATCCAAGCTTTTTAACGCGCGGCTCTCGAGCCCTGCCTCGACGAGCTCCACCCGCGGCTCAAACCCAAACAAAGCCAAACTTTCTCTTCGGGGTTCTCCGCGCCCGGTGGAGCGTGCGAGCGTGCGAGCGTGCCTCGATCTTCAATGTTTCAGGGAACACCGACCAATTGCCTTTTCCGTATGTTCCAAGGTTCGCAAAATATTCAATTGCGGTGCTTTTCTCAGCCAAACGATATTCATGACTTGCGCAGCTTTCGTCGACTCGTCTTCCGGAGCGGTGACGTGTATCACGATAGCCGTGGGTCTCGGTGGTTTCGCTTGGTCCGGATTCAGGTACCTCTTTCTCCGAAAAGTATCCTTCTCTCGCAAGCCCCGATTCAATAGTCGGCGGAGACGTTTTTGTTGCAGCGTTAATCATTTGGATATCGCTCCGCGACACGCGAGTGTCACGATGGGTATCGGAAACACCGTCGCGACGCTTCCCGGCATAATAAGTCCGATCATCACCGGCTATATAGTCCGAAACAAGGTGAGAGCGCGGAGAGTACGCCTTCCGTAAACGGAACGAATAAGCTAGCCCGGATACAATCGAGTCTTGAAAAATCAACGTCCAAGCGATCGCGATCTCGCCGAAACGAAATTCATTTCGTCGCTGCGACGAATCGTTTCAGACTGCGTCCGAATGGAGATCGGTCTTCATAATTGCCGGGTCGGTCTACCTCGTCGGAGCTGTCGTATACGGCTTGTTCGCTTCGGGTGAGCGACAGCCTTGGGCCATCGAGAAGAAGGAAAACGTCACTTCTTACGACAATCGTGCCCTCCGAGTCGATTTGAACGCCTAACTTTGCCAACTGTTACGAGGATCCGAGTATTGTAATGTTGTGTAAATACAAGACTCCGCTTCGATGTTACGATACAACGAGAGAAGAGGAAAGAAAAGAAAATCAAGTACGAAACGTCAATTATTACTGTACCGCGTAACTCGTTACGCTCGTTGGGTACGCCTCTTCCTCTTCTTATTCCTCGTCTCCTTCCTCCTGTACTCCTCCAGGGCTGGCTCCGGTCTACGCTCCGAAGCGGAATGACCGTACGGCCGGCCGTGTCATTGGCGAACGCCGTTGTCAATCTACGAGTACAAGCTATACGAAAACGCGTGGGAGTCACGCGCGTCGAGCCAATCGTAACGGGCTATGAATCGGCGACGAGTTTAACGAGCGCAATGTATAATTACGGAATTTGGAATTTCGTTAGCCCGAACGCCGCGGTGGCCGGGGATCGAAAGCGAGTTTGTACGAATTTTGAGTTTGATCGCTTCGAGCACGGCCAATGACCAGTGCTGCCAATGACCAAGGGAAAGCGTTGTTTCCGCTCACGATTATACCACCTCGATACCTCGAATCTTGCAAGTTTATTCACAATGGCAAATGTCGTATGCGATATTCATTATTTTTCTTTGCGATCGGCCGATGAGCGAGCCAATTCTGGCAACGTAAATGACGCGTCGTGTTTCAGCGGTGTACGAGAAACTATCGGTGGGTGTGTGGGATACGCGCGTGTCACGGTGACGAGAGCTTTTGTTAGTTTCCTCCGACCGGACGTTTCGAGGTGTATCAAACATGGCTGCGCACCCGAAAAACATGACTCGAAGAAAATGAATGGAAATTGAGCCGACTCGTATGGACAAAGCGCTAAAAGCCTCGACACCCGTACCCAGACGAAGCTGACCAGTTCGATCGTCGTGAGTATCCCGCAATGCCGTACGCGCGTCTTCTTCCCCGTCGTTCCATTTGCGCCTAACCTCGAAAGCTCTCTTCGTACTCGAATCGGTGTGTGTTCGGGCGATCGCGGAGAAAAACCAAAGAAACTTTGAGGCGACGCGACAGAAGCGAGAAACGCGAGACACTCGTCATGGATGAAATAGTGTCGGACGAGTACGAGGATGACGTTATGGAATCGTCATCCGAGAGCATCGGCCCGCGCTATCAGAAAACGATCGGCTGTGAAAAGTTGCTACCCTACGCGGATCGCCTGGACGACGAATCCGACGAGCTGTTGGCCGACATAAAGGGCAATTTGGGCCGTGCGGTCGTCCTGCGTCGGCTTCACTGCGGTTGCGTCCTGTGGACTTTTAAGCTTCGAAGGTGACTCTGCGCTTACGGGGTCGCGTCCATCTTGGATGACCGAAGCTACGCCCAAAAATCCAATCGCTCTTCGTACGGAAGACGTATCGACTCGTAGATAATTGGGCGCGCTCCGAGCGAGTATCCCGCGAATATCGACGTCCCGAGGTCCTCCGACGCTCCGTATTCGCGGGAATAACTACGCGTCCAGTTTTATCCGATCGAGTTTCATTGGATTTGTTTGGGTAACTAGCGCTTTTTCGCAATGTTCTAACATCACGATTCGTGCGTCGTTTTCACAGATTCTTGAATGTTTACGGCTACAAATTCAGCAAGGAAGATCACGTAGCGTTCGTCCGGTTGATGTACGAGCTGGTGACGATACCCAACCTCGAACCATATTTGATTAGCAACTTTGGCAAGACGCTCGTCATGCTATTGAAGTACGTTTGAGGCGTGGAACTTTGAGGGCGAAACATTGTTGACGAGTCGATACGTACGCGTGAAAAAAATCAGTCTGTAAAACCAACCTTTACCGATGTTGGCCGAGCCGTGTTTTCTCTAGCGCCGTTTCGACGCTCGTCTAGCCCGAGCGGAGCGCTCGCGACGCTCGATCGCTCGAAGCGGACCGCGCCCGTGGATAATTTTTGTTTCTTCTTCGCCAGTAAACCGGAATTGATATCGCCGCTCGAGCTCCGACTGCCGTGGGAGCCTTTGTACAGGTTAGTCAAAAGGGCGCTGGATATCGGCCAGTCGGCGCAGGGTATATACCGGAATTATTCATCCCTCGGTGTGGTTTTGGGTAACCTCGTTATTCGGACGAAACTTTATTTTCCCGTAAGTCATTAAAATCCGTTTGAGAGAGCTCCGCTCCGTTTGGACGAATATTCGGATGCGTTTCTATCGTGCTCTTTTGTTTTTTCGAGCAAGGTAACGGCTACTCGAGAAATGCTGGATGAGTTTCGACCCGAACTCTGTCCCATGGATCCCGGTCGAATGTCAAAAACGATGGAATTAATAGAATGGTTTTTGCCGGTCAGACTATTCCCGAAGGATCACCATTTGGGCTACGAATTGTGGTTCGAGGAGTTCATGAGCCTCTGGGAGAGTTGTCACAACGCCCCCAAGTGGGATCAAAACATGATGTGGCTAATAGCCAAATTGGCATCGAACAATATCGGTTACATCGACTGGGAGCCGTACATACCGTTAATGTACACGAGATTCGTCAGGTGCTTGAATCTTCCGGTCTTTTACAAGCAGATCAACGGTGGAAGAGGTCACAAGTTCGAGACGTTGACCGTGGCCGTATGGATCGTGTCGACTTTGGTGAATAAAACGTTCGATTGAAACATTCGGTTTGGCATATCCAGGTTACACGAAAGAGCTATTTTCTGCTGTAACGGCGCGAGAGACGAGCTGGAACAAATTCCGATTAATATTCATATGTCAAGAGCTCCAAAATTCATTTGGTTTTATCGGGTATTTGTGAGTTTTATCGGGACGTCCGACGAGAATTTGTTTATTCAGTTCCGCCGGTCATAGTTCGTATACAGGGTGTCCCACGTAAGAATGTCATCCGTGAAATGGCGAGTTGGCCGTGCTATTCCGAGTCGATTGATACGAGCATTCACGGTTCCCGGATCAATCCCTGAATTGTTATTAGTTTTTAAAGGCAGCCAGTCAGGCGCGCCCCTTCGACGGTCGTAGCCTCCGCCGAATAATGATTATATCAAGACGTTTAGTGTCGTGTCGCAGCTCCGCGTCCATGTATTTTCATACCTTGAAGACAAATCCACCATTTGTGACTCGCATCGAACTCTCCATTTCTAGGGAAAAATGTCGAAAAAATATTCTGCAAAGCTTTTTCGCATTTGCCCAGTCTAATTTTGCACTTTCGGCTGAAACTCGGGCATATTCGTAATCAGCGGACAATTTCCGATTAAATAGAGCCTTTTGAAAGTTCAAAAACGGAAAAAAAGTATTTTTCGACTTTCCCGGCCACTTTTCCGGAATCTCAGAAATCGCGAAATTTCAAAAGGCCGTAAGGTGAGCTTCTCATTAGCTACGGAGATTTATCTGGTGGGTTTGGAAAAGGTTTTTGCCTGACTTGAATAATGGCGTTGGTTGGCCGAAGGGGCGCGCCTGACTGGCGGCCTTTAAAAATTAATAACAATTCAGGTATTACGAGAAAACGATAAAATAACTAAAAGTATTAATGTTGAGTGTCTTGCAGGGAAACGGCTCCAGCAGTCAAATGTATTTGGAGAAATTTTTGAAGACGATAGAAACATATTTTCATCAAGCGAACTGTGGGCCCTGGGTAATGAAGCTAAAAGAGATGCTCGAAAAATTGGCTCTTTTCTTCATCCTTCGTATTCACAAGTGAGTAAGGATAAAAAAGGTTTCGAGGTTTCGAGGTTTCGTCAGGCTGTAAAAATGTCGAGGAGAGTTGAAAAAAAGAGAAGAAGAAAAAAAGGCTAAAGGCGTAAAACGCGGCATCGCGGTCATTTCGCGGAGCGAGCGATCGAGCGATAGAAAAGGAAAGGTGGAAAGAAATGTGGTTTTGGCGACAGGGAACGGTTCGGGAAACGATCGTGGGTACCGCCGACACCGGACTCGCACAAGCTCACGGACGCTGACATAGACGCATTCGTAAAGGCCGTTACGCCCGTCGCGATGACCGGCATGTTCAGCAAAATCGGGGTGAACGAGGCCTGCAACGCGCTCCAGCATTTGGCGACTGTACGACCTAATTTGGTAATACCCGATGTTATCGAGCGGATGTACAGTACGCTGGATTCGTTGACGGAGCCCCACAAAATGACCGCGGCGATGTTCGGCATGGCAGCCGTCGCGAGACCAATGGTTCAGGGATCGAGGAACGGCGATCAAGGTAGAAGGGAGGAGCTCGAGCGATTTCGGTCGAAAGGCGAGGGGGAGAGAGGGAGAGAGAGGGAGAGAGAGACTCGTCACCGTTTCGATGCGGTTTCTTACACGTTTTCAGGATACGCGTACGCGGAGGGCCCGTCTCACGTCGTTCCGCTTCTGTTTTCGTTTCTTCCGGGAATCGACGCGAACGACGCGAAAAAGTGTTTCGTCACGTTCCGACTGATAACGATTTACGCGGCGCTAGTGCCGCTCGTCGACACGTCGAGGCGCACCGCTCCGATGGACGAGGACGAGGACGAGAGACTCGCGAACGAGTCGACTTCGCGCTTCGAGGATTTCGTCCTTCAGTTTTTCGATCGTATATTCTCACTGATCGAGTCGAGCACGCTCGAATTTTTGAGCCACGAGAATCGCGCGGCCCACAACGGCAAGAGCAAGCTGGAAACTATGGCCGAGGGTGCGATCGCGAACGTTTGCTCCGCGTTGCTGATGCAAACGAGCGACGCGATATTCCGCTCGGCGTTGCACAAATTCCGCACGTTCGTGAACGAGCGAGTCCTCGAGACGAGCGTTTCCGGTCAATTGGCGGCGACGGTCTGCCGCGTCTTCGCGAGGATAAACGGTAGAGAGACGCTGCGAGCTCTGCTGCCGGGCCTCTCGGAGACGATACTCGAACTCGTTGCCGAGGGCGACGAGGTCCTCGACGAAGAAAATTTGGACAATCGCTTGTCGTACGCGATGCTCTTGCTCCTCGCGATAATCGGCACACAGGGGAACAATCTCTTGCCGTACGTCGACACCCTCGAGAAAATTCTCGACAAGATCTTGCGGCTAAAGTCGCGCGAGGGCAGTCGGATCGCTACTCGGACACTCAAGAGCCTCTTCTACTCGTTATCGAGCGTTTCGGCTGGCAAGTTTACGACGAACGGACGCGATTACAACGATCCGGAGTATCCTTACGTGAGGGATTGGGGCGCCGGCGCTGACTCGCGCGACGTCAACCTCCAATGGTACGTGCCCGCTCGCGAGGAAATTGCAACGCTGCAGGCGCTCTTCTCGAGATACGTGCCGCCGGAACTCTCGAAAATTCAAGGGCACACGGCGAAAACGATTTCGCTCACGAGGTAATCGCGAGATTCCTCCTCTCAAGCTTTTTCCCGCGTCCTCGCGATCCTTCCTCGAACGAGTCGACGAGTACTCGCGGAGAAGCTCCGAATAATGTTCTCTTTGATTTTTTCGTAGAGCTTGGTGGATCGTTTGAACGTATCTCCGACAAGCGTGTACGAAAAGTCCATGACCGTCCAACGATTGACAGCCAACAATAACGATTCGTTTCAGAGAGGAACTCTTGACGAGCCTGAGTATCGTGAGCGGCGCGCTGCAGGGGGCCGAAACCTTTTATCCCCTTTCGGCGGACGAGCCGACCGATTTCGATCCTCGAATCGCAGCGTGGACTTGCTTTTTGCCGACGTTGGGTGTCAACGGCGAGATCCGAATGCCCGACGGTAGCAACGTGCGCGACTGCGTCTTCGAAACGATGAGCCGGCTCCAAGAAACGATCCTCGACATCTCCGAGGACGACACGAAAAGCTTGTTCGTGTTAGTACGGGTACGTTATTTTTCGTCCGTATCGGTGCAGTTTGAGGCGAGCTCGAAAAGTTTGTACGAAGCGTCGGAGAAAAGCAACGATTCCTTGTTCCTCAGATATGGAGCGTACTGTTGATGGAAAAACATCGGCAGTTTGAACAATTCGAGCTTCGATACAAAAACTTTAAATTAGTCAGAGGTGCTCTGAAGAACAGAGTCGTAAAGAGAAAGGGACACTTGGGAGGCATGTTCACGCTCCAAGAGGCCGAGCTTCATCACGAGCGCCGAACGCAGACCCGTTTTTACGCCTTTACCGAAGCTCACAGGAACGTCACGCTGCAATTATTTAAATTAGCGACAAGCCGATACGCCGATGTCCGCTCCAAGGCGCAGGACGTATTGATATCGACTTTTGCCTATTTTCCGTACTCGTACACGGTTGTCGCTCCGAAATTGCTCGAAATTTTGGCCACCGATCCCGAGGAAAATCACGAAGCGCACAAGGTAGGTCGGCGCGTCGGGGGAAGAGGCGAGGGCGCCCCCGGCGGCGCCCTCGGGCGCCACAGTTGCCTCTCTCGAACAATCTTTGTTTCTCGTACAGGGACTCCTCTATCTTCTGGGACACGAATCGGAGCCCGTAATGGCGGTGCGCGATTGGACTTTTTTGCGAACCGTTTGGCCAGCGGTAATAATGTCGAAACCGTCGGAAAAGTTGTCGGTGATACGTCTGAAGGAGAATCTCGTGCAGACCGTCAACAGGCAATTCAAGATGATCGCCATTACGGACAGCGTGCCCGAGGATCGCGTGTCGCTGGCCAAAATATTATGGAGTAACGAGCCACGCCCGCGAATCCCTCTACCGTCCGAGGAGGAGATTCGTCGCGGTAGCCAAGAGCTCGACGAAATTGGCAAGAAAAACGCGCTTTTGTACGACGGACTGCTGAACGACCTCTTGCATTCGATGTCGGAGGAAAATCCTCATTGGCGGCATCGCTCGATGGCCATGAGCTTCATCAGGGATTTGGTTCACCCGGATCGATCCTATCCGGCCAAGGTCGTCCGTTACTTCTTGAACGCTCTTGTCCACGAGTCCCTCGAGGAACGGAAAATAGCCACGAGGACGGTCGTCTACATGCTCAGCCAACAAAAGAGGAAGCACGTCAAGGTGAGCGAGGCCCTCTGTAGCTCTGCGCGATACGCCATTTTTTTTTCTTCTTTTTTTTTCTTTTCTTTTTCATTGATGAGCGTTCCCCACGAGCGAACGTTGATCAATGGTTCCCCGTCGAACGCGATTGCGCTTCGAATGAATATCGACTCGTGAGGATATTGGTATCGAGATCGCGTAGCATCCGTTCGCATCCATCGCGGCAGAGCCACGCGCGACGGCAACCTGCGAAATAATATACTATCCAAGAGTCGAGTCGATACTGATGTTTCGCGAAGGCAATTCTAGTACTCGTTTAACTCGTTCGACTCGTTCAATCCGAAGATCGAGGCAGACTTGAACGAGCTACGGTCCAAGGGTCATCCTCTGGTGAGTCGAACGGACAGGTGGTATCCGGGTGTACGCTCGGAGAACATCTGGCTCCAGTACAATTACGAGACGCGTCCGTTGAGCGAGGATCAGTGGAACGAGGCGAGATACGTTCACGATCCTTGGACGGGTTATTACGCGTGGCCGAAGAAGCTCGAGGTTTACGCCCCGTCCTCCGAGCAGCCGAGCCTCGATCCCAGGGTACGCGTCTTGAGCGATCGCGAGCGCGAGGTCGATCGTTTCTTCTCCGATCCCCGAAACATCGAAAAGCTGATCGAGTACAACAGTCTGGAGGAGCGAAAGGGAAAGGACAAGTTCAGCGCGATAAGAGCGCAACTGTTCAAAGGACTCTTTCGTAATCACGGTATAACTCACTTGGCGTACTTTCTGCCGCATCTGCGGAGGTTGGTCGCGGATCACCACGAGAGCAATCAACGCTGCGCCGCCGAAATAATCGCGGGCCTCGTCAAAGGCGCCAAGCACTGGCCGTTCGAGGCGGTCGCGGAAATGTGGCGGGAAATAACGGGGATCGTTAGAACGGCCCTCGACAATCTGACCCCCGAGACTATGACCGATTGGGCCATGTGCTTCTGCACGGCCCAAGAGCGACGCGATCCCAACAGGCAGCACTGGTTACTCGAGTGTCTGATGGAGGAGCCACCCCTCGGAGATTCCACCGCGTCCTCGGTCGAGTGCGGTAGATTGTACATACTGCAGACGGTACTGAGCTTGCAGTCGTGGCGCGTCGTCGAACTGAGCCAGCGTCTCGTTGCTCGCATCGAGGACCGACTCGTCACGAATCCCTTTCAAAACGTCCGCGGACGCTTGGGCTCTCTACTGTCAACCGTATACGCTCAGGACATTGCTTTTCCGGGCTCGGAGAACGATCGATTCACCCCACGGGCTCAACATTTGCTGGAACGGATAATGCCGAGGTTGCGTCGACTCACCGAGGTGTCCCGAGCGGGCGCCGATCCCGCCGTCGACGAAACGAACCGCCGCGACGACTCGAGCTCCCTCGATCCTACGAGCAACGAGCGGACTCTCCGAGTTTTCAAAACCGTCTGTAAATGGATCGTGGCGAGCGCCTGTCGTCTCTTGTACGGCTCGTTGCCGCAATTCTACGACGTACTGCCGATCGTTTGCCAGCTCGAAAATTCCGAGGCCGACGAGGAACTCGGGAAAACGTGCTCGGTCACCCTAGCCGTTCTCGCTCAAGCTCTCACGCTCCCGCGCAACATGGAGGTCGCGCTTCGAACCGTTAAAAGTATATCGCGAGGGGCTTCCTGGTCCTCGCGAGCGGCCTGCCTCAGTTTCATGGAAGTTCTCGTCTTTTACAATATGGGGATTGTCGTGAGTCGGGCCGCTTGGGTCGCCGACGTTCGAGCTATCGTTCTCCAATTGCTCGAGGACGAACGCATCGAGGTCCGTGAAAAAGCCGCTCGAGTCCTCGGGGGCCTCTTGCACTGTACCATCATTCAAGAACAGGAAACTCTACTCGTACGTTGCCAACTTTTCTTTCCGTTAACCACTGAAAATGTTAACGTCGCGCGCGCGCGCGCGCGCTCTCATACTCTCTCTCTCTCTCTCTCTCTCTCGCTCTCTTGTCTCCAGAACGAGTTCAAATTCAAGTCCAGAAGGCGGATCAAGAAACGCGACGATATACGACTTCGACACGCCGGGGTCCTCGGGCTTTGCGCTTTCATACGCGCTCATCCTTACGACCTTCCCGAATACGTCCCGTCCGTCTTCGAACATTTGGCCAATCATCTCAACGATCCTCAGCCCATTCCGGTCGGTATATCCAGCCAACCGCTTCTCCCTCACCGATCATCATCCGACCGTAAATGATCGTCAATCGTGAGGGAGCTCGTTAAATTTTCATTCTCGTTTCAGACGACGATAAGAAAAACCCTGGGTGACTTCAAACGGACGCACTACGACGGTTGGACCGCTCACGCTTCACGTTTCACCGAGGAGCAACTTGGAATTCTGCAAGATTTGGCAGTCCCGCCCTCTTACTACGCTTAGTTTCACGACGGAGGGAGAGGAGGCCTGCCGCGAAATAATCGAAAAGACACGCCTCGACGCGCGAGACGAAAGCTTATTTTCTTTATACGCGGCACGAAATTGCCAACGGGAATGGACGAGACGAATAATCCTTTAACGTGTACGTTACGAATAACGAGTGAGATACACAAATACGATCCAGCGACGCGCCTTTTCGATTTTAACGGAATATCGTGGGCTACGGGTTCATAGGAATGTTATTGTAGTACAGGTATATGCGCGAAACACAAAACAAATTCATTTAGCTACTCAAACCCGAGTTATGTATACCAGCGAAGAGACGGGGGGGGGGGGGGGGGGGGGGGGGAATGGAAAATTGGAGTTACCATTTTGGAAAATTATACATTATGCACTTGTCGCTATTTGTTATTAATATCGATTGTGGCTTTGAAAGAACCAAAACAATTTCACCGTACGAGGCACTTGCAACGTTGCACCTGCATTTTAATTCGTCCGAGAGCCAATCAACGTTTACACAGGTAAGTCCCATCGCTCCGAGCACTTATTTATCCGTCTATGATTCGACCTTTTCACGTTACATTCAAAATTATTGGGTGATATTAATTTTCAAAGAGAATCGTTTCATCAAACTCAGGATTCGGTCGCGAAGCAAATTCTCTTTAAGCACGGGTTCGAGCACGGGTTTTCATTGGGACGAGTTGAGCACGAAACGACCGTCTTGACCGACGGCCACCACAGTGAGAAGCGAGAATCGTATCCGACTCTCCTTTGTCCGTCCGATAAGTTTTTTACGGTCGAAAAAAATTGATTTAATAATCGGTACATAAATGTGCGCGAGGATGATAATGTACGCCGTGTTCTCGATATAAATGTGCACGGTGGAAACTTGGAAAACAGGGGTGCTCATTTTGAAAAATTGAATCTCGACGCACTGCCTTTCGCTTCGAGCGTCGTGTTATGATTTTGTCAACAACAACGTAGTACGTCGGTCGTTGTTCCGTACCCGCGCAATTAGTATACTGCTGGGCGTATTATAAAAATGACCGCGGGATTGCCAGGTAATCACGACTAGAACTTTTGAGTCGCGTGTGCGTCTTTGAGAAACTCGTTACGCCTCGATCGAAAGAATCCAAATTTTAATAACTTTGACGCCGCGTCTCTCCGAGTTTTGTAGAAAACGAGCCAACTAATGAAAATTAAGGGGTTTCTGTTGAAATTGCTCGAGTCATTGGGTATGATTAATCATCGGCGGAACGGCGGGTCAAGAGTTTCCTCGTTGCTTCGTATTCAAACAATCTTTGCTCCGACTATGAATCTCTATGCGTCGCACCTACAACAATCGTGGCGTGAAAGATGACGGAGACTCTTGAAAATGATTTATTCGTAATACGTCTCATCTGTCGAATATGCAGCAGTCCCGCTACCTTTGGCGATACTGACTATTGCCGCGGCATCCGCGTGTTTCTTAAACTCCTACGACGGTGAATTTGTTTTTGACGACACCGTGGCAATCGTAAACAACGCCGATGTCAAAGAGACGGCTCTCTCGAGTATATTCTTCAATGACTTTTGGGGCACGAAACTGTCGCACGCGCAAAGTCACCGCTCGTATCGGCCATTGACGACTCTAACGTTCAGGTAAGCCGTTTTGCGGCCAACCTTCGAAAACACCGTTCGCCGTGTAATAGGTCCGTAAAACGTATCGTCATTCGTAACGCAGATTTCATTACTGGATCAGAGGCTCTTTGGACCCGATGGATTTTCATCTATTCAACGTTACGTCGCACACCGTTGTTTGCTTATTGACGCTGTTAGTTTTCTCTATATTGTTGGGTAGAGAAGCTCGGACGATCGCCTTTTACGCCGCTCTAATGTTCGCGGTTCATCCTTGCCACGCCGAAGCGGTAAGTAAATATTACCGCGATACGAGAGTTGAGAATTATTCGGAGCGAGCCAACGTCAGAGGTGAAGAAAATGATGGGCGAAAAGGGTCGGCGGGCTCCTCCGAACGAGGGGGAACGCTAAAATTTTGTGCATAATCATAGGCGTCTTCAGGTCTCGGGGATCGTCGGGAGAGCCGACGTCCTCTGCACTTTCTTCGCGTGGCTTTCGATAGTCTCGTACGAGCGTTGCGTGTTCGTCGAGAGAAACAGTCTCAAGATAGTCGCGATGGCCTCGTGCGTCCTTTTCGTAACTGCGGCGATGCTGTGCAAGGAAATTGGTATAGCCGCGATTGTAAGTATTCCGAGAGCTTCGACTGGAATTTCCACGTATACCGCGATAACGCGTTTCGATGGGTTTCGAGAGGCATAAAATATATTCAAAAATTTCATTGCAGGGTATATGCGGAGCGTACGATATAATTATTGTTAATAAATTGTATCCGTACCGAACGATGAAATTGCTGAGGCAACGATGTTTCTGGACCGAGGTTCGGAACTTTAGTCAGGAAAGATCGAGTCTGTTGAAACGTTTGGGAGTGTTGATTCTGACCGGCGTAGGACTCGTTTTAACGCGACTCTCTATCATGGGATTTTCAACGCCAACCTTTCAGCCGGTCGATAATCCAGCTTCTTTCGTCGATAAGCTCGTTTATCGTGTCATCAATTACAACTACATTTACTGTCTGAATATATGGTTGCTGATCTGTCCCGAGTGGCTCTGTTTCGATTGGTCAACCGGTTGCGTACCTCTGATTACCGGATACGACCGAAGAATACTCGCCATTTTCGGACTTTGGATCGGTAGCGGACTCTTGGTAGTCGCCGCGCTCAACACGCGAGAAAGGAAACACCTGAGGTAGCGATGATGCCACACTTTTCAGGAATTAACGCTTCGTTCGGCTTTGGACAAATTATTCGCTCGAACAAACGAAAGTTTGACGAGATTTCAGGACATCTTCTGCCCCGGTCGATGCTCTCATTATTTTTTCGAAATGTTCAAATACGTTAAGCGATTTCGTTTAACGAATACTTTGTCGATAAATTTCAGGTACGTGGCAGTTGCGCTGTCGTTGCTGATCCTTCCGTTTTTACCATCCAGCAATATTTTCTTCAACGTTGGTTTCGTACTCGCAGAGAGAACATTGTATTTACCATCGGCCGGATATTGCCTGCTCGTAGCGATTGGCCTGGAACGCCTGTACGTTACATTCGGCAGATCGAAAATACCGATTTTTTTTTACTGGGCTTTGATCGCTGCGTACTTTGCGCGCTCCCTCGTAAGAAGCGATCAGTGGAGATGCGAAAAAGCACTTTTCCGTTCGGCCCTCGGCGTGTGCCCGCTCAACGCCAAAGTCCACTACAATATTGCAAAAAATGCGGCAGACTTGGGAGATACGAGTCTTGCCGAGGCTGAATACCGCGAGGCCCTCAGGTAATCCAATTTTTCCAACTAACGTTTACTCGACTCTTTCCTAATTCATACTTGGCTCGTTTCAGACTTTATCCGGACTATACTCAGGCTATGAACAACCTTGGCAACTTGATGAAGGATCAGGGCAAATTCGAGGAGGCTGAGAAACTTCTGAAACGAGCTGTGCAACTCCAGTGAGTCGAAATCTCGAGATACGACTCAATAAAGATCAGTCAAAGAGTCATTGGAGTATATCCGTTTTTCCAAGAAAAAGGACTTGAAATTGCGTTGACAGAGCAGCGCGAAATTGTCATTATCAAAGAGTTGGAATGATTTTAAAATTGATCCAAGTTTTTCTCCCGGTTGATCAATGTGGAACGAAACTGCTCGTGTGTCAATGCTTCGCGAGACGTACAGCAGGAACCAGATGATTTCTTCGTGCACGCGTCAAATTTTACTTTGATATTAGCTTGTTGACTCGCCGATCGGCTTGTAGCGTGCGTTTGAAGCTTGCCTAACTCAATTTTTGCAGGACAAGTTACATTTTTTATAATCCCGGGAGAAACTTGAGATCCCGGAGACGTGCGATTGTATTTAAAAAGGGAACTATGGCGTTGCAGGGACGATTTTGCCACAGCGTGGATGAACTTGGGAATCGTGCTGTCGGCCCTGAAGAAGTACAACGAATCTGAGAGAAGCTACGAAATTGCTCTGGCGCACAGACCCAATTGCCCGGATTGTTATTACAATTTGGGAGTTTCGGTACGGATCTTACGAGTCTTTCGAAGCTTGCATATTCTCATACGTCACAAAACAGTGCTGTATTCTCTTACAAGACTCGTGCATTATTAATACAGTTTTTAGAGACTAAAGAAAACGACAAGGCGCTAAAAGCATGGCAAAAAGCGATCGCTCAGAAAGCGACGCATCGAAGGGCTTGGCTGAACTGGGTGCGATTACTCGATGATACCGGTTGAGTATTGCTCGTTTGCCTCGTCGTCGAAAAAATCATACTGACAATTACCTTGAATTTTTCCGTATTCAAAGAAACATGTTTTTACAGGTAGATCGAACGAAGCTCTCAGGGTGGCCCGGACCGCGTTGAAGTTTATTCCCGGCGACTCGACTATACATTTCAATATCGCTAATATACTGGGAAGAGCCGGCCGTTTCGAAGAGGCTGAGATGGAATTCAAAGAGGCCGTATCGAACGATCCTACAAACCCTACTATCCTATCAAATTTAGGTGACAAATTGATTCAACGTAGATCGCAGTCTCGGTCAGAATCATGGAAAAAAGAAAATCACGTGTCCTTTGTCTGAATTGTAGGAGTCCTGTATCATAGATGGAACAGGTTCGAAGAGGCGGAACTCGTCTACAGACAAGCTTTAACGTTAAAGCCCGATCTACAAAGCGCCAAGGATAATTTGCGAAAAGTATCCTCGCTGTTGCGATCGAGACAGGCAAGAGCGACGAGTAATCAGTGAAGCAGTGAAGCATAAATACAAATTCAACAATCACGAACGCGAAGTCGTACACGTTTTCGTATTTTTTTTCGATTTCGAGCTGTTTGCGCCTTGATTGGCTACGAATGTTTCGATTTGAACGAGGTCGTGGCGAATGGGGTAGCGATACGCTTTGAAGTTGCCAATTTTCTTGCCGTCGATGTAGTTGTACGATCTCATGCATTCGTCGCACATGTAGCAAGGGTCGTGAGGTATTCTGTCACTTTCCGTCACTATCCATTGCGCGGCTAATTCGATGCATATCAAGCAGTAACGACATCGACGCTGCTTCAGTCTCTCTATCCTCGGATACGCAGAGATCGCCAAATCATCGTCAGAATTCACTAATCTGCAATGAAATCGAGAGTACGGTATCCTCGTCTCTGCGGAAATAGGGCTATCGATGAAAGTCGAGTCCTACCTAGCGTCACCGAAGACTAAAAGATGCTCGCAATTGCCTTGATGCTGATAGAGCCACGGGTAACCAAACCTCACGCGCAGCGAATCGATGCGGCATTCTTCCATCCGTGCGGTGCTGAACGGGCCAAAATCGTTCTTTTCGGCCCACTCTCTTATCACCTCGCTGTTGTCCTCGTTCGTGGGCTCACGAAAGTCATTATAGAACGTGCCTTCGATGTAAAAGAAACCCGATTTATAAATGTCCTACAAGGAAACATCGGTGAATACTGACGAATTCAATGAATTCGGGGAAAGCGCTGCATCGTCGCGAGTCCGCTGGCACGGAACGGCGTAACAACCTTTGCGTTTGGTTCGATCGGAGCCTCCAAATTTTCGCTAGTTTCTTTGGTAATTGAAAGATCCGCCGTGCAATCGATGATATCCCGAACCTTGTCCAGTGTTTGCGAGCCGAGCACGGTTATCACGCCGGAAAGACGAATATTTTTCCTCAGTTTGGGCCCCGATCGACAGGGGTCGTAAATCCTAACGTAGACAAGCGCGTCTCTTCCCGGTACTGCGAACGGACCCGCCGACTCAACCTTCTCGTATCGCTACGGAAAACGGTTGTCTCGCCGATAATTAGCGCCATCCGATATCCCATTGTTCGTCCGAAAAGCTCACGGTTTACTACACGGCGGGAAGAAACTCACTACGGTCGCGGCGCCGCTGTACTTCCTCGTTGCTTTGAGAGCAGCGGCGCTTCGAGTCTTGTAAAGCGTTTCGAGATTCGACAGAGTCGCCAGCTGCGTTCCTTGCGGTATTTTTGTCACTTTGAAATTATCCCAACCATCCTTGGTTTTTCTAATACTCTCGTATCTCGGAACTTCGCCGGAAACTGTTAATTTGTCGATGCTGCCAACATCAAGATTTCAACTATTATTAGACATTACGGTACGGCGCAAAAGAGAGAGAGAAAGGCGGAAATAGAAGCGTAGCGATTTCAAAATCAGAATTTCGTTTGGAATATTGGTCCGAGCAATGCTTCTCTTCGACAAGTATATTCCGTGCCGTAGCAAAGACGTCGGACATAAAAAACAACAGTCAATTAGCATTTCCGATAGAACGAGTGTAAACAAAATTTGGAAACTTTGGTTTTTTCATTGTTCAATGTGAAAAAAGCATTTTCCACTTACCTGCAATATTCGGCCAACATCGCCAATTCTTCTTCACCCAATGAGGATGGCATGAAGCTCGCTATCGACCGTTCACCCTTTGCGTTTGACGCTACGTACCAATCTTCACTGATCGCTTCGTGATACTTTTCAAAGTATTTACCAATATCGATTTTTTCTGAAGCGATTCCATCGTACCGAGAGTAGATTTTATCCATGGCTGGAACGTTAATGTCGGAGCTGCATCAAAAGAGTGTTCCGTCGAAAAAGGATAATCATTGAATAATCCGTTTGCGCGTCAACTCGAACTTTAGATTGGTTGCAGCCTGCTAGTCTAAAATGCTCAAACAAAAGATTAAGGCAAAGTTCTCAACTCACCGACATACTATTTTGCCGAACGTATATTGACGCTCGGAACTTTTGACATCGGTACAAACTCGTGTGCTGCATCCGCGGCGGTGCGCCGCCAAGTTTTTACATTCGCCGCGTGGCAGCACCTTCCCATCGTACCTCCGTCGCGACGCGTATCCGCGTATGTATGTACTTTGAAAATAGCGCATTCAATGTTGAAACGTTAACCCACGTGGTTGCTGTTTATACTTTTCCTACAACGTAAAATCGCACCGTGCATCGCATCTCTTATCACTTTTCATCGTTTCACAGGTGGCAAGTGGACAAAGGGACGAGTGGACGAAAGAACATTCCAAACGTTCGTCGTATTCCTCAACTCGGCCGAGTTTTCGGTTTTCGTAAACAAACCTTAACCCCCCCAACGAGCTTTCCGTTGAAATTTCAACTGGCATCTGTCGTTTCTGTTCCAGAGACACCAAGTTTATCGCTTTCGTCGGAACATGAAGTCCGAAACGTCGCGGAAGAACGCCGAAGATGTGGCGAAAATTCTCTACGTAAGATTGCCTCATACCATAAGAAATCCAAAGGAAATCGAAGAGCTTTTTCCCGGCGATGTCCGAGTCAAACTCACCAGAAAAGCGTCGAGACATTGTCACGTCATCTTCCCGAGTGTAGCGGAAAAAATAAAGAATCTGAAGAACGTTAAGAAAAAAAAGATCGATGGGAGAAACGTCGCGGCGTATCATCCCAGAATCAACCCACCCGAGAAGAGGAAGAAAACGGAAAAAAAGCTAAGAATACCGAAGCCCAAGCTCGAAGAGAGGATTACGAAAACGTGAGTTACGCGCGGCGCTCTCTTCCTTCTCGACCGGCGTTCCGACGCGTCGTTTGTCTAATGAATTTTTTGTAGTCTCCACGTGTCCAACGTTAAGCCCGGTACCAAGGCGATCGAGGTCAAGGACGCTTTTCCCGGATGCGCATCCGTAGTCCTCGTCAAGTCCAAGAACACTGCCAATCGGTAAGACGGAAAGAACTATTCCCATTTGCGACGAGATCGATACCTATCCGGCAAACATTTTCAATAATCCTTGAACATAGCGATACAGTCTCGGGGGATTACTACTCCCGTCGTCCTTTTTGCAAAGAAGATTCATTTTTTCGTTATTCCGAGTGAATGAACCTTCGTCGGAATCATTACCGACGCAAGGAAAATACATCGTAAAGTCCGCTGAACCGGTAAAACTAGTCGAGCCTCTCCGTCCGGATTCGTTCCCATCCGTGCCAACGTCCGGTTTAAACGGATTCGCGTCGCTTTTACAGAATCGCTATGGTAAAGTTCGCGAGCCTCCGGTCGGCCGGGGAATATTTGCGAAAGGAGCGCGAGCCGCCCGAACTTGGAGGCAACAGGCTCGTCGTCAGATCGGATACGAGAAAAAGAAAGAAGCGACCGAGCGAAAAGTCCAGCGGCCTGAAGATTTACGACGGGGAAAGCGAAGCGATGGGCGCGACATCGTCAAAGGCAGAAACAAAATCACCAAATTCGAAAGACGAAGAGAGCGAAAATTCAGAAGAGTCCGAGGATGAGGACGAAGAGGAGGAAGAAGCGTCGGATTCGAACGAGAGCATCGACGTCGAGGAGGAATAGTTTGAGCGTTTAAGAAGAGCGATCGGGTAGACATTTGTATCATATTATTTATACTACTTTATTGTTACGCATCGTGCCGGTACGTCCGCGTCGATCGCATTATCATTTTGAGTTGTCTCTACTTGGCCGCGAGTAGCGTTATCTTTTTCTTTTTAAAAAGGACGAGTTGCAATCCGGCGATCCACGATGTTCTTTACGTTGCGCGTTGAGCCTCTCTAAGCTTTACGATGAAATAAATAACGAAGAAGTAGAAAATCTCAAAAATCGAGACGAAACTGCAACCAAGGAAGAGACCGAAAACTCCGCCCAGAGAAGCTGAAATAAAATCGTTGATTAATCTTTCAAATATAGTGCCAAGACAATCCGCTTAAGATCTTCGTTGTACGCGATCAGTCACAAAGCTCGAGGTGCAACGCAATAATTATTTTATTCCTCCCACCCTGTATCGATTGGTTTATCCATCGTCGGACCGATTCGTCTGGTTAATTATATTTCGTTTAGCGCTGTTAATTCCAATTGAATAAATTGGCAACGATTCGGTTTACTCGAGCTTTCTTTGCGTGTGACAGTGCAATGGATCGTCGCAGTGTCAATAAAAAGGCGTTCCACCAATAGCTTCGACATTTGTTCGAGGACACTTGTTTATTCTTACACACGAGGTTGATCCAGGAAAGAACGACTTCGCGACGTTCCAACATCGCTGACTGATCCGAGTACGTGATGTGCACAGCAGTCGCATTAGAAATTTTGCTGGCTTTTCGGCTGTGGAAAAGATAACGAATAATTGGACGAAAAAAAGGAAAAAAAAAGAAGAAAAAAAACCCGTGCGATCATTGCCCCTTGAGCAGAAACGCGCGAATCGAATAGAGTGAAATTTTCACAGAAGACGTTTCAAATGCTGCGGAAAGAATTTGGAGAAAGAGCGACAGCTGGGTAGAGCCGACGCGAGCCGATACTCACTAAAACTCTGACGGATTGAATCGAGGAGCGCTGAACGGGAGCGCCGTAGTGACCAGGGAAAACATCGTTCCCTCGCAATCGGGCAAACAGCGGCAGAAGGGTCCTCGTAGCGTCAGGGAATACGCCTTCTGTTTGACTCTGGTGAGACACGATATGTCAGTAATATTGCAAATTCTCTGGCCTCTACCGATGGACGAAGCGAAGAAGGGTAGACAACCGCAGAAATGAAAAAAGGCCCTTTCGCGACACTTTACGTAACAATTGTCGGCCCGATAAAAATCGCCATCCTCTTCCGATCGAGTATCGTCTTTCCGTGCCGATCTTCTGCAGTCGCGATCTTCGCGCTTCATGCTCATAACTTCCAGGCTCGCTGTCAAATATCGACCGTAGAGACGCGCGACGGTCTCCTCTCCCGTTCCCGCGACGAATTCCAGAGATGACGGACCCGGATAAGTTTTCCTCTCGTGGATCAGAATTCTTATACCGTCGCCGTGCATCAACGACGAAATACGATCTCCCGAACCATAAGATTTCATCAGGAACGACAGAATGTAATTACCTCCGAAACTCGTGCTGTAATATTCACGATTCGTTGAATTCCATCTACGACAAACAACGAACATCGGTCAAGGAGCCTCGGTGTGGAAATGAATAATGAATTTTTAACGATTTCACAATGACAGTAGGTATTCGGTGAAAATCGGTGAATTAATTAGAAAAAAACATGCTCGAGTAGCTCAACCCTCCGAGCTGGATCATTCTTCGAGCACGACTCGAATCGTTCGAGTGAGCAACCGATCCAAGCGCGTCATCGATAGAGGTGCGCGTCAATAACGTATCTGCAATTTATTGACCCGCGGCGTGTCGTCGGGCAAACGAAACTCGGGCGGCGAGGTTCGCTGCTACACAGGTACCTACTTCCAACTGGTAAGTTAACGGGCTCGCGTCGCGATTTTATTAATTTCGCACCAACCGATACGATCCCGAATTTCTACTTTCCTATTAATAAAGCCTCACGAGATGTGGACAAATTTCTCTACTCGATAAATGTCTATGATCACAGTTTGATCGATCTCTGCGAGGCGTCAATTTATTTTGCAGATGGTGAACTGGTCGCGAGGCGCGGAGAGATACACGGACGAGAATTGGAATTTGAAACATCGTGGAAACGAGATAACCGTTACGAGAAACACATCGGATGGATGATCGCGCGATTACTCGGTCGCTTTCCGAGTTGGAATATTCGAGTGGAGCTCGCGGAAAACAGACGAGACATTGTATACTTTTTCATGGAAACAGCAATATTTTCTGCGGAACGGTTTCTTCTTTTTCCGCTCGTGTTTACCGATAATCTTCGGGTTGGCAAAAAAATGATGGCTCGAGTCCTCGAACGTTTCTAGCGCGACGACGATTGTCGCGTACTTTGGCCTCACGGAGCTGACCAATTATTTACCGAACCGACCAACGGGGAAATCACTCGTGACAAGGATAACGCTCGATCTACCCGCAAGGAAGACTAATGTATGCAGCGATTGCGCAACGCGAGTTGGCACGCAACGCACTACCTACCGTTTGATCGGAGGAAGAAGCAAAGAAAGCGAGAGAGGGAGAGACGGAGAGAATCACTCGTCGTCGAGACGCTACGAGACGAGATATCCTACTGGCCAAGGCGAAATACCTTTTTTTCATTTTTCATTTTTCATTTTTCATTTTTCATTTTTCATTTTTCATTTTTCTCTTCTTTCCGTCATTTCTAGCATGAGCTTATCCGGGCTACTTGGAACGATCGGCGACTCAGTGCTGCCTGGAATCGCTACACCGACGGATTATCGGTATCTTTGCGACATTCGTAACACGATCGAAAAAAGATGGTTGAAAGTTAACGGTATAGCGAAATATGTATACACGTTAGGAAAATTGTATATCGGAGAAGACATCTGCAATAGACAATCGAGGGCTTTCGGTGCTTTCAGGGACTCGCGACTAATTATTTCTCCGCGATACTGCGAAAGGGGCCCCCGCTTCGATCGACATTGGAATACATTTGGTATGTATAGCGAAAAACTAGTATACTCGACGTTCCTCGATCTTCCAAGTATTATTCTTCTCGAGTCTTTCGATCTCGATTGCAACGTTTGAACAATCGAATAAAACTTTCGAAAACGAAACTCGAGTCCTCGAACCTGCTGCAATTATCGCAGAAAATATGTTTGGCACGATGGGAGCGCTGAAGGGTCGTTTCGAAGCTGTGCTCGGTGCGGTTTACGGATATTCGACACGCCGAACCGTGTCCATTTAAAAGTACGTTGACGCGTGCGATTGAGCCGTACAACTTTGAACGAGACAGACTCTGTACGAACGAACGCGTGTTGGCATACGAGCGCGTACTTGCGTGTTTCCTTGACGTGAGCGTAGTTGAAGGAACAGCAGATCCCGTAAGGTGTGTAACTCGGTTTTATGAAATTCTCGCAATTCCTCGTTTCACCTTCGAACTGGCACATTACGATGAAATCACTGCACTTTGGGCTCAGCAGTTCGAACAAATCGGCGAGTGTCATTTTATTTACGAGAAGTACTCTGTCGAGCAGATACATTTCCTTCTCAAATTGATTGCTCGGTAATATTCCGATCCACAGATACCTCAGACTCATCTGGAAATCCTCGACCGTAACGCCGAAAGGCATGCGTCTGAAGGTCAAGACAATTACGATCGCTAATGGGAATAATAACACTCGCATCCGTAACGCATTACGGATGCGAGAGCTTAGTCGTGCTAATTGGAAAATCGTCAAGTCCGCTGAAGCCAAGAAACACCGGAGAACGAAGGAGAGGCTCGTACGCTTCTTACATGTGTTTTTTAGCGCTCAAATATTTGAAACGATGAAGGGCAGCCACGTCGGAGTGGCAAAAAGTCACTGCCGGCATTTCGAGATTCCAGCTAGGATACTGACTGCTCACGACCAACGTCCGCATATTCGCCAATTCGTGTTTTTTGTAAAATTCGTTGGCCAACTGCCAAGCGGCTAAAATCGAGAGAACGACGATCAGGAACCACAGACATCTGTAATTATCGAATATATATGTCTTATCGATCGGTAGTACGAACGCGATCTTGACCAACCGGACTCTGCCCTGGTTACCTTCCGACTCTCGATTTTGCTTGTGTCGTGTACTTGATTCCGTGGATCGTTGATTGTGACGAAAATTCGTTGTAAACGTCTCCCATGAGTTGGCATACGCTTCGGCGTGCGCGCGATTCGTCGCTCGCTCCGATTTTGTTATCACTGAAATTCCTCGATCTCATTGAAGAGAAGAAACAGAGGGACCGATCGTTTCCCCGTCTCAGATTCCGGAAGACTGGACGCTCAAACTCTCGCTCCTTCTACTCGCGAGGGGCTCGTTATTTCCCGCCAACAAAAATCGATACGTCCACCGTTCTTTTATTGTAGTGCGAGTCACTGTGATTACACACGCATTTATCTGATTTGCGTGCGGCACGCAAATCAGATGTCCGGTGCGTTTCGCCTCGCGCCTTCTATCTCGGTTTACCTCCTCCGACGTGTTTTCTTCATCCTCTATTCGCTATCTGCTACCTAAAATGCAACGCCTTTCAAATTCGTAGTGCTTAAGAAACGATATTTTTTTCATTTTTCTTATAAATTCCCACGTTGCATCCATCTCGGGATATGACATTTTTTTATTTCTTTCAAAAAGTGTCTCGCGCGCGACCAGTTATCAAATTTCAATGAGGTATTTTAAATTCGGAAAAAATACTCGGATCGGAGTTGATCCGAAGCTAAGCGAGTGGAATTGACCGTACCCAGAAATAGCGCGCTTTCCACAAAGAGATTTATTCGACGTGGATTTATTCCCATACGCGCGTCTACTGATTTATTTGCACCCTCGTATCTTCCTCGGAATTCAATATTACCCACTCGCCGATGCGAGCCCGATCGATTTTGTAAGCATACCGAGGTGCGAGATGAGTCAAAGTGTGTCGGTGTTCCCCACGAAACGTTACTTGGCAAGATATTTATAAGCATTTGCTTGGGGCGGCGGGAGCTTCGAAATCGGTAAATAAATGAAAACGCTCCAAAATTAACCCATCAGCGAGAAAAGGAGTAAAAATACGTGCGTCTATCAGTCAAGTTTTTTCTGCATTCTGTTTTACGTTCGAATGCCTTTGCGTTCAATTTCGGAACAAAAAAGTTATGCTGATGTTTCAATGAGCAATAATAATGAATAAAAATTGCTACTTAAATTAATAATAATGATAGGTAATAAGAATTTTGAGTGCCATAAATGCGTTTACGAAGGATGAAAAATCCACGTGACACGCAATATCGGACTATAATTTCGAATAGCTTGGCGAAGGTATCCATTAACCGTCGCGAGGTTACACCGCGGCCGATAACGGAGAAACTCCTCTGTGCCGATTGTCGGCGCTGATTGAGAATTGCCACGAGAGATGTCCGTACTGTCGCGTTGACGCGGGCGCACGTACCCTCGTGTGCGCGCGTGCGTGCGCGTGTGTAGCAGCCGATTTGTCGCTTAACGCTAATAGAAACAATCTTCCAATCTGAATGTTCGCGACGGTCGGTGCGTCGCGATTTATTATCTCTCCGAAAGGGTTCGTTGTATACTCGATAAAAGGAAAATCACGCAATGAGGTTTTCTTATCGCTCGCGTCACAGAGTAGGCGTTTCTTCTGTCAGATTATCCGGTTCCATTGCTGCTGTGTCGCTGCTCACACGATACCCTCGTATGTGCTGCTCGTGACATTTTTTCGTGGAAACAAATATGTGCTTGTGTGGCGTTACACCGGCGAGACGTGCCAAGTGTATCGGAGTGAGAACTAACCTTAAACCGTCACGTCGCGTTTATTCGTAAATCGCTACGGAACAAATTCAAGAAGCTCAGCCAAATCAAATGATAAACGTCACAATTTTCATTGGCAAGTTTTTTAAGATGACGCGTGGATGCGGTGCAAGTTTCTTTCGAGTGCAATACTCTTCGTGAGACTGTCGCTTGATGAATGTCAAGTGTCGCGACGCGACGATGGCTCGCCAATTATTATTATTGGCGTTCAACTTTTTCGAACGCACTTTTCGAAGGGCCACTCGAATCGTAAGTTGACACGTTGCATTTCCAAGAGCAATTTAATCTATTCGTACGCGTTTTAACGGTGTGTCTTCGTGATAAAGTTAGCCGCTCCACGTTGACGCCAATTTTTTTAAAACTCAACAAGGGATGCAGCGAGTGCGAGTATTCGCGGTACGCGTTACGTATTGCTCGTTTGAACGCGCGGTTCTCGCTTTTTTCAGAACATACCTCACGGACAGTCGTCGAAGGACATCCGTTCTTACGATGTCCGGGAATGAATTGTCGCTACGTTCGATACGATTTACATAAGGTAACGTTCCACAATTCAACGAAAGGCCTCGTTCGAGCGTTACTTCTGTGGAGCAATTTATCAAGCCTCGCTTCATTACCGTGATGCTTTTTTCTAGTTCAAACGAACCGCCGCCGTTCTTCGACTACGGATTAATCATTTTGCCGCGTCGAGACGCGCCGGTGTCTCGACTCGACTAAATCCCAGTTGCTTGAAAATAATACACGTTCAATTTTAAGTCGGCAATTTACGCTCCTCGGTTGCGAGCGGATAAGCTCAAAGGAAATAAAAGTACGACGCGCCGGCTTTCTAAATACATAAATGTGTATGCTTTCGGAAATTTTCTGTCAAAGAATAATTTTCAGTGAAATTTTAATGTCTATCGTAGATAAAAAATGACTTTTCTTCCCTTAATATTTCAAGCTCTAAAAAAGTTTTGGATGAACCCTCGGTGGATGCGCAAAGTTGCGTTATATCAGGATCCAAATTTTTTCAGATTTGGATTAATCGTTCGAGGAGTTATGCGTTGGCGTCGCAAGAATAGGCTTCGTGTACTGGTTTTATTTGGATCGATCGGGTCGATTCGTACGAGTTTACGAAGCGCGACAGTTTTTTAAGTGAAAAATGTATACTTGCTTTGTAAATATAATTATTAGTAATGTCTAGCGAAAAATTTGTCAAAACCACATCTGAGCAAAGTCTAATCCGAAATGTGGTCTCAACAGAGGACTCGACGCATATACGACAAAGATATAAAAAATGATTACTGCCATTTTTCAAAAAGGGTAAACAAGTTTGGTCAATTTGTTTTATTACGGATCGCCCACCTGATCCGAAAAAATGTTACAGTTGAAAGAGAAACGCGCGTTCGATAGTTACAAAAGATACAGACGTTATTCCGGCTATGGCGGGGCCGGTGAATAATTATAAAAACAGTACACGGAAGAACGAATGCGATACGTCGCACGGGCTGTTATTAGTCTGTTATAAAATGTAAATAAAAAGCACGAAAGACTAAAGCGGATCGACGGCGCGTCGTCGACAGCGGGAGAACTCCGGAGAATAAGGATTAACGGGAAAGACCTACCGAGCGTATATGTATTTCTTTTGTTGCAGCAATACGCTACGACGGAGTCAATTTAAATTTAATTAGACGGGAATTGCCGTACGGATAGGAAAAGGTTGCAATCATCGGTGGATTCGATCGCGACGCGTGTTCGACCCAAAGAGAAGAATTTGCAAACTGTACGACGAGAACAATGTACAGGGGATGCGATAAACGACGCTTCCATACAATAAACTGAGTCATAAGAAAGGGCGGAGGAGGAAGAGGAAGGAGGAGCGGAAATAATGCAAGCGAAAAAACGTTATTTGCTGTTATTCGTGACGTGCGCGTTCCTCGGCTACTGTTACTTCGGTGGTTACAGATTAAAAAGCAAGAAGAGAAACGAAAAGGAGCAACTGCCCGAGGAACGTTTAGCCTCGTTCACGAGCATGACCGAAGAGTTGTACGACAAGGATCCGACAAGTTGGAATCGCAATAGTATCGCGAGCCAACCACGCGTCGAGTGTCGGATGGAAACTTGTTTCGATTTAACGAGATGCAAGCGAGGCTTGACGGTTTACGTATATCCGATCGAGGACACGATAAGCCCGCTCTACCAAAAGATTCTCAATGTCATCACCGAGTCTCGTTACTACACGAGCGATCCAGCGAAAGCGTGTATCTTGGTACTCTCGTTGGACACTCTCGATCGCGATCCCTTATCGACAGACTTCGTCCATAATTTGCCTGCGAAATTGTCGCGTCTCGCACACTGGAACAACGGTAGAAATCACCTCGTATTCAATCTGTATTCGGGGACGTGGCCCGATTACGCCGAAGAATCGTTGGCCTTTGATCTCGGCTACGCCATCCTGGCGAAAGCCAGTATGTCCGTATTTCGTTTCAGGCCGAATTTCGACGTCTCCATACCCCTTTTCGGGAAACAACATCCGGAAAGGGGCGGCGAGTCTGGACAAGCTCAGGAAAATACTTTTCCGAACAACAAGAAATACGTAGCCGCGTTCAAAGGCAAGAGATACCTGCACGGGATTGGCTCGGAAACGCGAAACGCTCTCTATCACTTGCACAATGGCAAAGATCTCGTCTTCGTTACCACCTGCCGACACGGAAAGGCCTGGAGGGAATTTCAGGATGAACATTGCCTTCAGGACAATCAGGAGTACGACACGTGAGCAAATTTAATCTCTTTCTTTTCAGAAATTTTATCAATTATTCATTGTCGCTCGTGACTCGTGCGAGTCGTTGGCGCGAGTCGTTGGTGCGAGTCGTTGGTGCGAATCGCTCGTGCTTTCGAGTCGCGCGAGGAACACTAATGGAGTATCGATTGAAAAATTGCAGGTACGACTACGAGATACTGCTGATGAATTCGACGTTCTGCCTTGTGCCACGGGGCCGAAGATTGGGCAGCTTTAGATTTTTGGAAGCTCTCAGAGCTGGCTGTATACCGGTGATACTGAGCAACGGTTTGGCCCTTCCGTTCCACGAAAAAATCGACTGGAAGCAAGCCGTTGTATTCACGGACGAACGGCTCTTGCTTCAGATCCCCGACATTGTCAGATCGGTCTCGAACACGAGGATCTTCAAACTTCGCCAGCAAACGCAGTTTCTCTGGGAGCGTTATTTTTCCTCGATAGAAAAAATCATATTCACCGTTTTTGAGGTCAGCATTTTCGAATGTCCGATCGATACGAGAGATCGAACGTTAACGTTGCTCGTTGTACGGTGAAACCGCGCGATATCGATTCGAGTTGTTCGTACAATGTTATACTCGACTAATGTTACGCAGAGCGTGCGCGAACGCCTTTCGTGGGAAGAAAGGCGCGACGGACTCGTCTGGAATAGGAATCCCGGTGCCCTCGCGATATTGCCACAATTCTCCGACAGCCAACAGGAGCTACCATTCTCCACGAAAGATCCGGGGAATGCCTTTACCGCCATCATCTACTCGCAGCTGGGATCCACGGCCGTTCTCTACCGCCTGTTGCGCAGCCTCGGCAAAAGCAAATATTTAGACAAGGTTACTATCCCCGTTTCCCCGAAAAAGAACACGATTAATAACCGGCCACTGCGGCTGGCTTCGTTCCTCGTTCATTATTCTTTCCATTCGAGTATTCTCCGTTTGACGTTTCCACGGGATTTTTCCAAGGGTTATTCTTCCGGATATTTCATTCCGAGTGATTCCTTCGATTCTTTTATCAGGATGATGCGTTTTGGATAAACGTTATTAGCCTGACGAAAGTACCAATGTCCTCGCAAATGCAAATTACTCATTTTTACCCATTTTTCGTACGCGTTTTTTTTTTTTCTTCAATTTTCCATTATTATCCGTATTCGCCTAGCCGTTTTGGTGTTATTTTTATTTCCGAGGATATTACGTACAGAATCGAGGCTAATGAACCACAGTTCGGAATGACGGTTCCGATGCGCGCGTTCGTAGAGATTTACAGATCCATTAGAAGCGATACGAGCGTTAATCGTCGTTAATTCAATACTGGCACATGATGGTCGTCATAGTTGGACGAAGAGAAATATCTCAAAAAAAAAAAACGCCAGACTCGCGCGGTAAAGTCTACGAATGCGTTCAATTCGGTAGTGACCGGTGAATGAGCGAGTGAAACAGACGTCAAAAGATTTCCATCGAATCTCCCTACTTTCTCATAATTATCAATGAATTCGCTCGATCGAATACTATCCGTATGCGCCCATCAAATTCCCCAATACCAACCGCGAATAATCAAAGAATGAACTGTTTCGACGTCACGAGCCAAAGTTGGAGGCAAAGGATGAATCGCGCAACGCGCGCGCGCGCGCGCGCGCGCACGCATACAGAGGATAATTATCGACGTTGAATTCACGTTCTCACCAAAGACTCGAGCTGGAAGAGTACGCGGAGAAGATTGACGCGTGTCTTGACCTCCCGACCTGATTGATCAGCGTCAGAGATGCCATAAATAAACTGAGTTTGCCCTCCCCTATACAGATTATTCTCATGTGGAATTCTGACCTTCCGTTGCCGAGACGACCGCGTTGGCAAGGAATAAAGGCAGCGATTCACGTCGTCGCCGTCACAGGAATCTCTCAACGTTTTTATCCCCATCCTCTGGTTAAAACTAGTGCCATACTGTCGTTGGACGAGGACGCTGCTCTCAACACCGACGAAATAGATTTCGCCTTCGTCGTTTGGCAGTCCTTTCCCGATCGAATCGTCGGCTATCCCGCGAGATCTCATTACTGGGACGACTCGAAGGTAAAGACCGACCGACTTTGTCATTTGTCCAATCGATCCAACTTTCTTATCGCTTCATCGATAGAACAATAAATACGTAAATCAAAAAGATAACCGTCAAACTTGACCGCGATGCAAATATACGTAGTTATTGGTGGCAAGGTACTACACAGTTGGCATTGGACAAGCGAAAAACAAGAATTGGCAAGAATACGAATCGAATTGGCATAGCCTCGACGATGATTCGTCTCTTGTATGCGCAGCGATCCTGGGGCTACACGAGCAAATGGACCAACGATTACAGCATCGTTCTGACGGGCGCAGCTTTTTATCATCGTTACTACAATACGCTGTATACGGAAATGCTGAGCTCGACGTTGCACAAAACTGTGGAACAGTCGCAAAATTGCGAGGACATATTGATGAATTTTTTGGTCAGTCACGTGACGCGTCGACCACCGATAAAGGTTACGCAGCGAAAACTCTACAAGGAAACTACGGGAGCTGGCATCAGGTGGTTTGTCTCAACGATATTATACATACGTGTACAGGGTGCCTTGCACTCCCCTCGACACGATGGTAGTTCTCGCGACGGCTGAATCGGAGGTGAAATTCGTCTCTCGAAAATCGATCCCTCGTTTATTATTCATTTTTTTTTAAACACTCGTTGAGCCACCCCCCCCCCCCGCCCCCCCCCCCCCCCCCCCCCCCCCCCCTCTCTCTCTCTCACTCTCCGCTTTATACAATTCTAATTACTAACTAATTCAATTTGCCTATACTTCTTGCGCAGATTGCTTACGGGATCTTTGAAGAGGACCGGATCGAGCCGCATGTTGGAGCGCAAAAGGGGCATGTAGCCAAACACGGCGACGAAGGTGTTCATGCATGTTTGCCGTTGTATAAAATGATCCGGGTCGTTCCACGGTGATCTGAAAGAACGTTCAACGTGAGCGTACTTTTGGAGTTTCGGGTCGCCGGAGTGTTCGTTCGTATGGCTATGCTCCTGAGCGAGTAGAGTGAAAAAGGCAATACGGGACGCGGACTCGCCAACATTGGTTACAAGATACACGGGGTGTTGCGCAGCTGATGGCAGTCCTTGAAACGGGGGGGGGGGGGGGGGGGGGCG
>JAPYZJ010000751.1:0-36721 GCA_030522765.1 Ophioninae sp. B BG-2022a
ACAGCAGGACTTTTAGACAACAGCTTGCAAATGGGATATTTTACAGGTTCCAGCAAGAATCTAATAAAATATGAGACTAAAAACCATCTGGCTAATCCAGAAATATCTTTGATTGCTTCTACATGCACATTATTGAGAAATTATTTAGAAAAAGCAAAAGGATTTTAAGTTTAAATTTTTAAATATAATTCGTCAAAAGTTAAATTTGATAAGGTTTACTCTTTCTAAAAAGAAAAATTAAATTAAACCATTCATGTTTTCTGTTGTCAAGATATTTATTAGACATCAGAGGCTATTTGTAACATTTTCAGATATTCTTTAAAATTAAAAAAAGAATTTCGGAAAAGATGATTTTTCTAGTAGATTACTTACTGGCTATTTGTTTCAAACAAATATTTTAAAAAGTTTTTGTTTGTATGTTTAGATTTTCTCTTATGTTTTCCTGGCCTCAGCCCGAAAATAATCAAAAGATCATCAGCAGTGATGCCTGATCTGCAAATAGCTAAAATTTACACAAAATTTTTGGGTTAAAAAGAAACAAATTTATTAATCAAAAGTATTTCAAAACATAAAAACATAGACCTGATGATTAAGCTGTCAATGGAGAAAATCTGTTCTAAGCACATGTTCTTCTGATTTCTTTTAAACACCTTGTAGTACATAATAGGATTTTTTGAAATCATTTTTAGATCTTCAGCATTAATTTGTTCTAAGGTTTCCTGATCACTCTCCACGCTATCATAGGAGTTAAAAAAGCTATCCATATGGCCTGATTTTTCCAAAATTTTCATCAAGATCTTACAGAATTCTTTTTGATCCAGATCATAATAATCAGAGCGGTCAAAGCTAATGAAAATAAGAAGCTCCAAAAGGCTATCAGGGACTTTTTTTGCTTTCAAATAAGAAAGCTTCGATGCTAAAAGCTCGATAGTCATATTTCCCGAGGATATAACGCCCAAATTCAGCAATTGTTCCCACGAAGAGTACAGGGGTTTAACATAGCTATCAGGGCATTGAGATATAACAATCGAAATGCCACCCACTTCAGAATGCCTCCTGATGAGATCAAGGATTCTGTTGCACACAGGAATGTTTCCGTTACCGTAGCCATGAATAAGGAGAATTTCATCACTTCTTAGGGTCACTCTTTCAAACACGTTGATATGATCTAGAGGTGTAATGTAAAGGGATGCCAGCTTTATCCTCTCAGGTGTTATAAAATGCACCGGCAGACTTTTTTCGTATTCTGATGTAAGCAGCTTTGGTATATTGTCTGGAGACTCACAGAGACAGGTGCGGTAGAAAAACATATCTGTAATGACACAAGAGAATTTTTTCACAGACTTAGAAGAAAAAAGCTTGCCACTGAAGCTCAAGTAAACACCCGGCTTTTTTATATTGCAGACGTAATTAAATGTCGAAAGAAGGTTTTCATAGGCGTCTGAGCGCTGAGAAACTTCGAAAATGCTGTAGGCCGAGCCAGTTATAAAAATGGGCTTCGAAAGATTCTCTATAAATAAGCTGATCATGGGAGTGGTATAGGCCATGGTGTCGGTGCCATGCAGAATGACAAACGAGGAGTACTTTTCATAGTTGTTGGCAATGTAGCCGATGAGCTTCGTGTAGTAGTTATGGTTCATGTCCGATGAGTCAATCAGTGGGTTCAGATCATGGAAGTAATACGTAAAACTACCGTATTTGCTTTTGAAAGTCGGATTGTCAAAGTCCTTTGAGGAGTTAAGAGCCTCAAGTGTCAACACTCGCTTCTTCAAGACCTCTTTACTAGTATTCAGCAGGCCTTTGTCATTATAGACCATTCCAATTGTGCCACCTGTGTGAATAATGAGTACATGATGATCCTCATCACGCCTTTGCTTTGACCTGTTTTTGTAGAGCAGCATACTCTCAGCTTGTGCGTTACAATATTTTTCACTTTCCATGGGGATGTAAAAATTTGGATTTAAATTCTAAAAAAATTGATTTATCAATTTGACAGGACATCGTCAATATATGATATATTGAAGTTCTAAATTGACCAAGCAAAGGCAACTGTTGGCAGTGTTTTATCAACACTGCCCAGCCAGACTATTTCTTTAAAATTTTTTAATTCTAAATATTTACGGTCTAAAAAGTCTAAAAAACTGATGTAAAAACTAAATGCAGAAAAAATACCCTCAAAAAGACCTGCACAAAGATTAGCAAATTTCAGTTTGAACCTATTTGAGATAAAAATCAGGAGTTTTTGTCGTTTTAAATGAATAATAAGACAGGATATTATAAATTTATTTGCTAGCTGCCGAAAACTCAAAAAATTTAAGGATTGTCTGTAATTTTTTGCAAGAAAAGCTACCCAGTCGAGAGAAGCAATCATCATTTCTAAGTAAGGGACATAAAGCCTTGCGTTTGAGCCAGCATGAAAACATTACTTACAAAAAATTTCCAGCTTGACATTTTGAAATCTTTTAAATCCCAAATCAAATGTTTAACAATCACACCGCTTTAGAATGGGCCTATGCAGTCGCTTTAATAGCAAATAATATTAAAATACATTTTAAAAATACACAAATTATTTTTTTTTCATTATAATTTTTGTGATAATAATTAGTTATTAAATAACAAATAAATTAAAAATCAAAAATACTCCTCCGCTACTGGCCTTTTAGAATTCAAAAAGTGGCTGTATAATGTAGAAGAAGGATGTGCAGTGGGCCTAGTATCAAGCCCTCTGTACATTCTCAAAGTCTTGATTTTCAAAAGTATTTTAATGGCCACATGGTTTAATTACTTTAATCAATAAAAGTCTAAAAGAGTTTTCAAAAAAAACAGTTGCAATATTTTCCTTGATCATTGCTTGAGACTTGTTTTCACTGGGCAAAAACGTGTTCAAGCTTTTATGAATGCTGGGCAGAAAGCAAGATATTTCTCAAATTTTAATTAAAGAAAACTGATTTATCAAATTAAATTTTGTTTCCGCCTTCTCGTATTTCAGAAAGCACACCTGTCACCGCATTTGCTCCCTTAATCTCCTAAACGCGGAGTATAAAATTTCTTTCTGAAAAAATCGTCAGACAATTTAATGGGAAAAATTATAATAATAAAGCAGGTGCATAACTATCATTGAATTTCTTAGCGACTATAGAAATGTTCCATTCAGCAGTAGCTTTCACATGAAACCGGGATTGCTGCTGCCTTTATTTGCTAATCCTACAAACTTGTTTAGAGCTATACATTATTTTGACTTGTCTAGACATTTTACAAGATTATTATTCGTACAGAGGTGCTGTTTGATAAAATAACAACCTTCTGCACCATTTGTGTTGTAAAAATCTTCACCTTTAACTTAGGTTCCAAATAGAAAACTTACAAAATTTTAGCAAAAAAGAAACTTGTCTGAAATATCTTTGATAACAGAACAAATTCGACAATTAGGAGCGAGATTTTTATATTAAAATTGTTTTGCTGATTCAAGACAAAAATTTGATAGTTTAAATATTTAAAATTTGAAGTTAAAAAACAATACAAGTTTATTTAATTATTAGCAGCATTTGGAACGCTTCTATAAACTAGGTTTAATTTGCTATACTTGTTAGACTTTTCTTTAGCTTTAAATGACTATTTTAGAATGTCTATTCTGCCAAAATTTCCAGAATCCTAAATTTATCTCTAACTTTAGAATTTAAAATAACAGAAATTTGTCTTTTTTCCTTTCCAGTTGATATTAAATGGGCCAATCTATCCAATATTTCCTCGTTGCTTCCTTCACCAATCCCAGCCAAAAATCCCATGAAAATTTTGACAAGAGGCTCTCTAAATTTGTCTAGCATTTCATATCCAGCCTTTTTAAACTGGAGCATTTTAATCTTGAGTTTTACCTTTTCTTCTATTTCTTGATGCTTCGCAGATTCGCGGACAATGAGAATCATCTCTTCATCGATTTGCATTGAAAGGGAGAAATTTTTCATTGCTGGTCTTTGTTGTAAGCTATGAGGAAACAGAATAGCAAAATAAAAAGAACGATAGGCTAAGCGAGTCTGCATTGCTGACAGCAAACGTCTGTGATGTATAAATTAAATACATTTCTAGACCTTTATTAAAAAAGAAATAGAATATAGAAAAAAGAGATAGAAAAATTGACATCGGCAATTCAACGATTTATTAAAAACAGAAAAAATCAAATCCAAACAGGCTGCATTTTGGAGAGTCTACAGGATTGTCATCATCTTCATCATTAACGAATTTCAAGTCATCTCTTAAATTCTGATTATCATTGGCATCACAGATGTCAGAAGCTTTGAGTGCCAAATTTTCATTTGTTCCAGTCAAATTCTTATTGTTGAGCAAATCAGAACGATCAGTAACAGGCATTTTAAAAACATAATTTTCATTTATTCTAATCAGATTCAAGCTTATGGAATCCTCAGGAATGATGATTCCTGCTTTGAGACAATCACAGTCTTGATAGAAGTCTGTGTCTAATTCTGCCACCTTACTTTTGGCTTCACAAGCCTCAGCTGGCTCATAAAACTCAGCATTTTCAAAGATAACTTGGGTGTCTGCTGAAACACCACAGGCCTGATTTCTTGAATTTAGGTACTGGTCCTTAATAAGAAAGTTGGCAATTGGAACAGAGCTTTTACATGAACACTTTTTTTCTTCAACATTGCCTGGCAATTGAATTACATCATTTTTACATTTGAGATTGCCGACTACAAACCCGCCCTCAGCATAGCTTTCGTTAGTTCTAAAACCATCCTCAGCCTTAATGTTGTATTCTACAACCAGTTTGTTAGTCTCATCCACTTTCTTCAACTTAACTGAAATACCAAAATTTTCCAGCCGTTTGAAAAATTCGTTCCTTAACAACCTCAACTGGTCATTTATCTTGTCAATTTCTTCTACACTCAAGCCCTCTTTTCTTTTGCTTTTCTCTAAATCAAGCCTGCATCTAGCATATTCTTGAACAACAGTCATTCTATCAGCATTCATCGGCACCTTCATTTTACATTCCTCAACTTTATCCATTAAGCTTTCATTGGGTTCATTCATTGGGGCTATTTTGACATTAAAAATAATACTGATATTCTTCGTAAAAATTCATGAGCAGGGCAAATGAGAGAAAATTGCGTTGTTGAAGGATGTTTCATACAAAAACTGGTATGCTGTTGACATAGAAAAGTAGATTACTGGCTTCTCAAGTCTTGGAATACAGTAAAATACACTGGTCTTATCATGCTAATTTATTAAAAAGAACCCTCAAATATCTTGCCCTTTATGACGATCTTCTGCATTTCGTCTTTTTTATTGGCTTTTTCCATAATTCTCTCCTCAACACTGTTCTTAGTTATCAGCCTGTAAACAGTAACATCTTTTGTCTGGCCAAGTCGATGGACCCTATCCATAGCTTGCTGATCAATCGTTGGATTCCAATCAGAATCGTAAAAAATAACCGTATCTGCTGCTGTTAGATTTATCCCCACACCGCCTGCTCTCGTACTGAGAATGAAGATGAAGGCATCGTTGTTCTTCTGCCATTCTTCTACCAACTCTTTTCGCTGAATAATCTTAGAAGAGCCGTCAAGCCTAAGATAATAGTACTCCCTTTTTACCAGATACTCTTCAAACAGATCCATCATTTTTGTCATCTGGAAATAAATTAGGACTCTGTGATTTTCTTCTTTCAATTTCTTCAAAAGATCGTCTAAAATGCTCAATTTTCCAGAGTCGGAAATAAAAGTGTTCAACGGCGGAACATAGGTCTGCCTATCGATCTTGCTGCTTGAGATCCATTTTATTTCTTCCAAATCATGGTCAATGTTGGTTGAATAATGCCTGTCGTAGATCTTTTCAGTAACGAATCTAAACCTTTTCAAATTATTCTCAACTATCCTCTTTCTTCTAATGACCTCATCGAAAAACTCCTGAGATTCCACACAACTTCTTTCAGATTGAAGCAGAGATTTGACAAGTTTTTCATTTCTATTTTTTTCTTTATTGTGATCTAAAACTGCAAGAAAAGATCGGCTTAGAGCATGGCACTCTTCTCGAGGAGCCAAAGCCGTTTCGGGAATGTACTTTTTTAAAAAAGACCGAAACTCAACATATCCATTCTCACCAGAGATACCAGAACCCACTGCAGCATTCGGCTCAAGCTTTTCAAATAAATCAGGATGATTACATACTTTTTTAAGCTGCATAATGGTATTTTCATAATCCATTTTGCTTGCAAGAATCTCATTGTAAAGTGCTCTTTGACGATTACTCATTTCACAGACTATGTCAATAATCTCTTTTGTTCCAATCTCATCCTTGATGTCATCCTTGTGTCTCCTAAGCATGAAAGGCTTCAGGATAGTGTGAAGCTTGCTTATTTGATCATCTTCTATCTTCACCTTGTTTTCTATGTCCTTGCTAAACCACTCACTAAACTCCAAAAGAGAGTCAAACAGGGTCGGCATGATGAAATGTAAAAGCGACCACAGTTCCTGCATGTTGTTCTGTATGGGTGTACCTGTAAGAAGAAGCCTATTCCGGGCTTTGAATCCTAGAAGAATTTTCCACCTGAGTGAGCTTATACTTTTGATGGCCTGTGCTTCATCAAGAATCATGTACTGCCATTTGATTTTATTCATAATTGCTTCGTCAGAAACTGCAACTTGATAGGATGTGACCACTGCATTCACTTTCTTCAGCTTTTTTCTCAGCTCTTTTCTTTCCTGCAGATTCCCCCAATAACTTAGAACCTTGAAAGATGGAAGGAACCTGCTGAATTCATTGTACCAGTTGTGAAGCGTACTTGCAGGCGTGATAATTAAAAAAGGACCAGTAACATCTTCAACCTCAAACAGATATCCCAATAAAGCAATGGACTGGATAGTTTTGCCCAATCCCATATCGTCAGCAAGGATCCCATTTATCCCCTGGCTGTAAAGATTCACAAGCCAATTTAGACCTTTTAGTTGATAATCTTTGAGCTTAGCCTTTAAAATTTTTGGTTGGCAAACTTCTTTGGCCTCGTACAAGTCTCTGGGAGGCCTATCCTTCTCTTGGTCAAATTCACTTATGTGGGCAAGCTGCTCCTCAGCTGCCTTTTGTATCTTCCCGTTATCATCAGCAAGATCTTCCACTTTTCTTTTTTTATTCAAGAAAAAGCTCGCAAAGGCCTCTGTTTGGCTCATCAAGTAGTTGAACTTTCTTTTTTGTCGCAGCTCTTCCTTTTCTTCTTCTTCTCTCTTCTTCTTAACTTCCTCTTCCTTCTCCTCTTTCTTGATCTTTCCCTTCTCTTCCCTTGTTGATTTTTTAATTACTCCATTCAGCTCTCTGTTGATTTTTTTGCTCTTTAAAGACGGATTGGTCTTAGATGTTTTGCTTAAACTTCTTCTCAGCTCCCTTGAACATATGATCGCAATCTTTTTATTCTGGGAAATGATATTTAAATAATTAGAGTAGAATTGCTTATAGTCCTTCGTAATAGACCTGATTATGCTTGAGTACTGTTCTTCTAAATTTTTGTATTTCTCTGACGACTTGTGTGGCTTCATGCACTTGAGAAACAGCTGGCATTTCGCAGCACTATGAGAAGATTCTGATTCACTGAAGATAGCGCTGTAGTTTTTCTTCGGCGGGGTAATAAACCTTTCTTCTTTCTCGAATATTTCAAGAAGTTTGTCATATTCGCTCTGATGCATGGGCTGGATAAATTGCGTCGAGATTGTTATTTTCTAAAAATCTCCTTGCTTGCATAAAACTTTGATTTTATAATAAAAATGCCCTGTGCATAAACTCTTTTAAAGTAGCGAAAACAGCGATATTGGCCTGTTACTTCCCAAAAACTCTACACTTTATTTAACATTAGAAATGAATGAACTATTTTTAAATTAAATTGTGCTTTAAAATACATTAACTTGGAATGCTTATTTTCATTGCCCACTTTCAAGTCTGATCAGCAGCTAAATTAAAAATTATAAAGTAAATCTACAAGCTTATCTTGTCTTCATGCTCTAACGTCCATTCAATAAAGCATGCGTAAGATCCTGTCTATTTTATAATTCCAATGTTTATTTTAAATTAAACTGAGAAAAATAAGCTTAAAACACTGGAGACAGCCATTACAAGATTTTAATTAAACAAGAAAATGCCATAATGTTTCTTTAAGACAAGTCTAACAAGGATGTTGTGCTAAAAAGCATGCAGCTAAACATTTTACTAGGCTTATCCTCTACATTTTGAAACTAAAAAATGCACAGTTTAAGCCTTAGCTTACAAAGATGTCTTACTTTATGTCAAAGGGATTATGAAAAATGATCAGTAAAGATCTTAGCATTCAATAAAATAACTGCAAAGGCAACGTTTCACTATAAAGTATAGTTTTAATATTTAAAAAACAATATTTCAACATAAAATATCTCATGAGACATGTTTCGTTAAATAGAATGTCGGCCAATGACACTGTTTTAAAAAATTAAAAATTCCGTTTCAAGAAAAAAATGAAACATAAATAAATCTTGCAAAAACATGCAAAATATGAGGCAAATCTTGATTGTTCTGCCCTGTACTCTATGCAGCATCATTTTGCTGGATAATTCTGGTATCAGGAGTAGCATAGTGAATAGAGCACAAGCTGTTAGGGCTGCTTTCAACAAAAATCCAAACTTATCCAGCAGAATGGGCCTGCAGACACCCCAGCGTATCATGCCTATGAGACAGCCTAACTTCATTATACCTGTAAGCCCAAATAGAAACAACCAGAATCCTTACAATCAACTTCCAAACCAAATACCTAGAAATCCTCCAAATATGATCAGAATGTCTGCTCCCGTCAACGGATTTACTGCAAACTTCCCGCTGAATTCTTTATTGGCTAAAAATATCTCGCCTAGCAGCTCTTTGAAAAGCTATGCTGTTCCAATTCAAAAAAGACGGGTTGTGCTGCCACAAAGATCATTATTCCCAAATAGTCTAATGATGAATCTTCCAGCTCTAGCTAACAAAATGGGTGGTATGCCTCGAAGACATAACAAAAAACCAGATAAAGCAGTAGAATTGTATGACTCTGAAAGCAGCTCAAGTTCATCAGCAGTTGAGGACTTGCTATCAGACAAACCTAAACCTGTAAAAAAAAAGAAGAAGCCGATCAAAAAGAAAAAAAGCCCCAAGAAAAAAAAGAAAAAGAATAAAGAGCTGTCAGAGCAAGAAGAGACGAGTGGAGAAGAGCCATCCAAGCCTAAAGACAAACCTGAAAAAAAAGATAAGCCAAAAGAAAAAGACAAACCAAAAGAAAAGGAGAAGCCAAAAGAAGAAGATAAGCCAAAGGAAAAGCCAGAAATTAAAATTACGCCAGATAAGCCTAAAAGTGAAAATAACAAAACACCTCCAAAAGACAGAAGTTATGATCCAGAAAGAAAATACAAACCTATTATGGCTGATGAAAAGAGCGACTTCTACGATTATATGAACAAAAAACCAAATAAGACAGAACTTGACAAAGATATTCTGAGAGAGCTGCTAAAACCTAAAAAAACTGTTGATTTACAAAAAGAGTACATTCACGAGCACAACATGGACATTAAAAACGCAGGGCGGGCAAGAAAGTTCTATATTGAATCTAAAATCAGAGAGTCAAAGGAAAAACAGAAAGAAATAGAATCAAAATTGTCAGGGTTAAAGGACCTATTGGAAAAGATCAACAAACGGTTGAAAGATCTAAAAAAGGAGCGCGATTCTGTCAAATCAAAGACAGCCGAGGCAAAAAGCTATGCCGAGAACAACAAAAGCGTAATTGAAAATCTCAAAGAAGAGATTGAACACACGAACGGGCAAATAAAGCTCCAAGAGATAGAAATTGAGAAGTTAGAGAAGAAGATAAATGAAGAGAAAAACAAGTCGATGATTTTTGATGATCAGCAGAGAGTGTACAAAAACCAGCTAGAAGCCTACGAACAAAAAATGAATGGTGTTGCAGATGGTCTGAGCAGCGATGAGCAGAGATTGAAAGATTACGACCATCTCTTGGATCAAATCTGTTCCAACTCTCTGAACATCAAGCACAAAATAGCGGAGACAGAAAAGAAGAAGAGAGAAGAAGTAGACACACAGAACAGGCTAGAAATAGAAAAAAAGGACATTGAAGACATCAAACACATTTCTATGTTCGCACTTTACGACTGAAAGTTTCAGCTAGAAAAGCTTTTACATGAAATAGAAATAGGCAATATGCTGTTGAATTACAGATCAGCTTATATTATCAGCATGATTATTTTCACAACAAAGTTCTGTACAAAATTCTCTTTGTTTTGAATGCATGCCTTATTCTGTTTTAATTGGATTGCAAAACGTATAAATTTAAATAAAGTACATTGAGAACATCTTCTTTTGCTTGGAATTGGCAAAATGAAAAAATAAGTGTGATTAATATTCTACACTCTTGTTAACAAAGCTTAAGTTTCTTCAAGCGTTCATTTCAATCGTATTTTTGAAGAACAGCATTTTCCTCTGTTAAGGTTTGCCTGTGCTCAATTTTTTAAAAATTTGTCCAAAAAATATTGCTCCAATTTCAGCTTCCGATGACTCCATTTACAAGAAAACAGAAAATCGTGTGTGTTATAATCAGGATGATAGAGTGGATAGTAAATAACAGAACACTAGTGCCCTTTTTGAACCGTGTTTCTGCAGTCCTGTGCAAGTTTTTCTTTCTGAACAGAAGACATCCAAAAGAGAAAAACTGCTTGTTTGAAAATCTGTCAGTCGCCTTTATTGCCGATGGCAACAGGAGATGGCTTAAAAAAACACAAATGAAGAAAAAACCGACAAATCCTAGATATTACTCTGGACTGTTTAATGAGTTTTTCCGACATCTTCAAATATACGTCAAATCAAAGTTTAGATTCATGAAGACGAAAGCGACAAAGCCAGACCTGCCTTCTGGGAAGATGAAGGTTGACACAGGCTTTAAAAAGATCCTTGAGATTATCAAATTTGCTTATCTCAACAATTTTAAAGAAGTATCATTTTTCTGTTTTGCAATCAGGAACTTCAACAGGCCCAAGAATGACATTAGTGAAATAATGGACTACATCAAGAATGCCGAGCTGTTTGATCATTCTCTTCCTATCCAAATAAAGATCTACGGGAGAATCCACATGCTGGATCCAGAAGTCAGAGATAAATTAAAAAAAATTTCTGAGACGTATTCTATGAAGGCAAAGTTATTGGTAAATTTGTTTATTGGTTATAGCTCCTCGGCAGATGAGGCAGACGCCATTAACAAGTTTGACAATGACATTGACTTACTTATTAGAACAAGCGGGGAGAAGAGGTTAAGCGATTTTTTAGTGAACCAAGTTGCAAGAGGAACCTCTGTCGATTTTGTCAATCCTTATTGGCCCGAGTTTTCCATCCTACACTTATATTTGACCTTAATTAAGCATGCCTTGGAAAGAAAATACCTGAATGAATAATTTTCATTAATAAATAATTTTGTCTTTATTCTGTGAAGAATTCTAGGAAGTAAAATATTTTACGCTTTTCATGAGAAATATTTTGCGCAGGTAAAAATAGAACGTATTTTTACAAACTTCTGCAGGCATATTTCATCACAAAAATGCTCTAAATCAATAATTTCTGTTCTTTATCGAAAGGTACAATGTTTCGGATATCTCCTATTTAAAATAACACATTTTTAGGCAAAACATTAACTTATCTGCAACACAAACATTCTTAAACACACAAATTATCGCTTCTTGCAGAAACAATTTTTATCAAATTAAAAAGAATCTTAAAATTTTATTCAGGTATATCATTTGACTTCATTGTCCATCCAGTTTATATTCATAACATAATAATATAGGCCATCTATCTTCTCGTACATCTCGCAGTATATTTGCTTTAAAAAGAAGATCGAAAATACTGTAAAAAGCGCCTTGTCTATCATAAACCCAAAATGGACCAATCTCCAGAAGGTAAAAACATAGTTGAATATTGATAAGAGCTTGGACGAAGCAAAAATCATGTACAATGTTATCGAAAGCATAATGCAGCACAAATGGTATGTCTTGTCAAACTTTACTAAGCCTTTGCTACTATCATTGAAGGTGTCGCTGCCAAACTCTTCAATTATCGTTGCAAATGCCTCAAAAATATTTTTAAAAAACAAGATTGACGCTAAATGGCATATTAAAATTAAAGCAAGGGTTATGAATGAAACAAAGAACGAGTGTAATGGCTTCTCGCCCGGTATATTGTAAAATCCATGGCATTGCTCGCATTTTTTGATATCGCTAAACGCCTTGCCTTTAATTCTCCATATTTTGAGACAGGTATAATGGACATACTTCACTGATCCCATACAGTTGCACGGGCTTATAAGGTCTTTTGCTTTTGTAATTGGATTTGTCTCAGAATAGCAAATCCTGCAGAATATTTCATTTGCTTCCGAAGACATATTAAAAAGGAGATTACTCAGCTTTTAAAGAGGACACTCCCCTTTAAACCACCCAATAAAATTAAATTTAAAGGGACCAATGAAGTTGCATGCTAATCAGAGCTGCCATCAAAAATGCCTATCAAAATAATTTATAGAAATAAAGAAGATGCTTAACAAGCATGTCTTAATATGGCATCTTTTCATGTGTTTTGAAAAGTTTTTTGATCTTAGAAAAAAATTTTAGACAAACAAATTGCTTATCAAATACTGTTAATAAAAACCTGCCGTGGCTTTAAATGCTCGATTTTTTTAGCATCTGAAAAATAAAAGTTTAATCAAAATATTCAGAAACTTCAGGTTTTGGCACCTTTGGCAGTTCAATGTCACAATCAGTACGAGTGTAATCCCACAAAAAGTCAATCTCAGCTCTCAGTGATGTTTTAAGAGGATCAAAAGACTCATTGTAAACATCAATCATATCATTTTCCTCAAAATGCCTGAAAACCTCTAAAAATTCTTCATCTTCCTCACGCAATAGTATGATTCTCAGAATAACGTCCCTGATTTTATTCATTACAAATTCATTTTCATATATTCCTCCAGGCCTATCTTTTGTCAGGGCTCTTTCTGAGCTCTTATGGGACGAGTGTGAAAATGAAGTCTGGCTGTCGTTTATGTTCTCGTTAAGCCTGTCTCGAACTGTCTGGAGCCTGTTCTTGTATTTCTCGTACTCCTCTTTCAATTCATTTAGCACAATCAGATCACTTTTCAAAAATCCTACACAAACTTTCTTGATCAAGCTTTCCATCGATTTTACATCATCGCTGCTGCAAGACTTGAATACACTAAAAGCCTTTGCTATTTTCTTTCCCTTCAAAAAATACGAGATAGAATTAACATGGTCCTTTAAATAGTCGTTGTATATTTCACCAGCCTCAGCAAACCTCGATTTCCCGGTGAGCAGATCTATGAAAGCTCTGCAATTATCTTCTGAAGAGTCAATGTTGAGTGCCTCCTGCCAGAACAAGTTATTTTTAGCCGTAGTCAGCGCATTGAGGGTGTCTCCAGAATTTAAGAACAAATAAAACTGGTCCAAGGGCTCTTTGAACTTTGCGACAAGCGGGTAAAAGCAAAAGTCAAATACATGAAAATAGGAATACATGATAAGTGTATCAAGCATATTGTATTTGGCAGCATAGTCAATAATTTCTTGAGAAGACATGCTTGAGTTAGCATCTTCAGATGAAGGCATTTTAGACTTTACGAGGTAAAACAAGGCAGATCTGCGATCTTCAAGATACTCTGACAAGGAAAATTCAATATTTGAGCAAGAGTTGTAAAACGTTAAAAATGAGGCGGAATCTCTTTGGCAAAGCTTGTGAACTGTAACTATTGTATCGATATTCATTGTCTTAATGGATTCCTTAGCAATCAGCTCTGGAGATATCTTTGTCAGTAGCAGCTTAACCACTTTTTGTATGTTAGAAATATAGAAACATAAGTCCATCCGATTGATCGCAATGAGTATGTTAATAATTGTCGAGAAGTGCTGGGTCAGGGTAAGATTTTTAAGAAAACTGTTGATTATTGTAATTGGTAAAGAACTCACAGTGATCAGCTCATCCAAAGCAGTGCATTCTTGCCTTAAAAAATTTACCCGATCAGAATTTTTTTCTGCAAAAAGTGTTTCAGCACTAATTTTTACAGGAATGCGATTGATATTCTCAAAAATATGCAGAACAGAATCAAGGGCAATAAAATTAGTCGGTTGTGGCACAAACTCAGAGTTCTTCAAAACACAACTTGGATCAAAATTGTAATTAAGTCTTTCAAGATACTCATTTTCCAAACAACAAAATGGAATGTGAATGTTCATGGCCTGGAACAGAGATAAAGCGTGAGAGTCAGAAAATGACGACAAGTTTTTCACATCGAAACCTTTTTTCTCAAAAAAGATTGCGAAGTCAACATGATTGTAATCACAAAGCTCTGCAGCTATGGAAAAATCACCTTTTTGAATAAAACTGCGGACTAAAGCCATGCTAAACAATTTGTTTGTGACAGACTCCAATGTTCCAAATCTAGTGTACAAAATGATTTTGTTGTCTTTCAAACAAAGAATATCAGTGTTATCATCAGCAAAGCTATCAAACTTGTCTCCGGTTGAAAGATCTAAGACAGTAAGCAAGTCTTTTGTAATGTATATGAGATAATTACGATATAACAAGAACGAACAAACTCCAGCAATATCTGTTTTCCCCATTATTGGAGACACAATATTTTCATCAATACTTCCATCAGTATTTCCATCTTTTGGAATGTCTGCATTTTGCAAGATTCCAGAGTTTAGAAAATATATTTTGGAGTCATCAGATTGGAGAGAAAAAGACATGCCAATGTCAAAATTGAAGGCAAACACACGACCATACAAAACTAATCCATTAGAAAACAAGCATGCAGGAGTGTCTTTAAATTTGAACAGCTTAATAATATTCAAAACAGCTGCAGAATTGCTGTTTTTGTAGTCATTCTGCACTTCTTCAATCTTGTTGATAAAATTTTCAATCTCAGGAAATTTTTCACCAATAACTTCTACATACCCACCCCTGTTAATTAAAATGCTAGAATCGAACACTAAAATGTCAGCAACATCATCAGAATGCTCATAGCTTATGCAGCTTAGGTGGTGTATCATATCATTGCCATCAATTGACAGTTTTTCTATTGCTTTTTCAGACATAATAAAAAGCAAGCTTTGATCGTAGTAAAACCCCTTGATCTGAGCATCAATTTTGATTTGCTTGTAATAAAACGGAGGGGGAATGCACGCACGTCCGAGGTTTGTGTAATAAAGGCTTGATCCATCAATGACAAAATTCTCGCTGGTTTCTCTGTAAACATGGTATTTGAAGATTGAATGGCCCTGCAAAATGAGAATAGCATTGTCTTCTGTGCCAAAAAGCTTGCCTGAGACATTAAATTTGTTGTACCAGAAAAAGTTTTTCATAAAATAGCCAGAAATAGTTCCATTATTGCAGGCCAAGAGTATTTCAGCTCCATCAACAGCAAGTTTCATGAGAACTGAGGCCTCAGCCACCAGTGGATCTCCATGCTCCAATCCATTAGGCTCAATAAACATGATTGTAGATCCGATGGCACAAGCAAACTTGTTGTACTTTGCAATGTAAACAGCACTTTTAACTTTCTGAGAAACAGAGCTGACAAGCTCAAGGTCTAAGTTAAATATGTGCATAGCCTTAGGAAAGATAACGGCAAAAACACCATCTCCAAAAACTAGACTGTTGAAGCGGGGGCTATGTAGGCTGAAGTTTTCGAAGCTCTCAGTCATGCTCTTATCTTTTGATTCTGGACTGTTTGCCTTATTTTCGCCTGAATCTTCAGAATTCAATACTGGACTGCCAATATTTTTATTTTTTGTCAAATCAAAGTAGGCATTGAAATATAGAATTTCCTTGTCTGTTACAATTATAACCTTATCTTTTTCGCACCCAACAGCATAAATGCGGTCAATCAAACAGCCGAAATTTTCTATTTCCTTCACATGCTTATTTATCCTATACAAGTTTTGATCGTCTGAAATTAGAAAAATGTCGTATGCCAAGCTTTGGAGGTAAACGGCATTGAAGGGGAGCGATATTCTGTCTTCTCTAAAGTATAAAACATTCTGGTCTATCCAGCAGTCTGTGCTGTAGAGGGAAGTAGACTTGTTAAATTTTAGCAATTGTCTGTTTCGTAAATAAAAATTTTCCATGCGGATGCAAAATTCAAGAATATTTTTATAAGAATTTTAATATTAAAAAGATTACATTAAACTGAGAGGTTAATTAGATTTATCATTTGCAGGAAGAGATGAAATTGCTGAAGAATGCCTACAAACCAAATGAGTTCTTTTAAGCCTAAAAATATGACAGAAAGTTACTGTAAAAATTTATATTACATTTTCAAATATCTTTGTAAATTGCCAGATACTCAGCAATTTTAGGTGTAAAACAGATGCATTTTTCTGGCAAAACCAGAGCTGTTAAAATGCAACTTTTGGCAAAATAAAACTTAAATTAAAATTTATGCTATCTCGGCACAAAGTCTTACAAAAGACCTGTTTCCTTCAAGCGTGCTGTGCTCCAAATGGCAGAATACGTCATATGCCGCATTCCATGGCTTCGGAGTGCTTTTTGATTGGGGACCCAGAAATTGCTGAATTTATAAAAAAAAATTTCTAGAATTTTTAGCATAAAAAGCATAGAAAGATAAAGTATAACACAGAAAAATGGCATTGAGCAATAAATAGTTGTTTAGCTTTCGCATACAAATCAATGCAGGGCAGCTCTTCGTTTAAGAATAAGAAGCCCCGAAAAGATGCCCTTAGAATGCCATCATATTGTGAAAAGTTCTTCGACAACAAACAAGAAATTGTAGAGTCAGAGATAAGAAACATAGAGAATCACATGAAGAGACTGGAGCAGCAGCGTAGCTCTTTAAACCAGCAGGTGCGGACAATTAGGGAAGAAATATCCATTGTGCAAGAGTCACCCTCCAGTGTTGGAACAGTTGTAAACAAAATGGGCAAAAGAAAGTGTTTAGTGAAGACCCAGCCGGAAGGAAAGTATTCTGTCAATGTAGAAGACCAAGTAGACTATGATGCACTAAAGCCAGGGATGCGGGTAGCCCTAAGACCTGATATTTATGATATCCACAGGATCCTCCCAACATCAATTGATCCTATAGTTTCATTGATGATGGTAGAGAAAGTTCCCGACAGCACATACTCAATGATAGGGGGACTGGATGAACAGATAAAGGAAATAAGGGAGGTGATTGAGATGCCGATAAAGCACCCAGAACTGTTTGAGAATCTTGGAATTGCCCAGCCGAAAGGAGTTCTGCTGTATGGGCCACCGGGAACTGGGAAAACACTGTTAGCCAGAGCTGTAGCCCATCACACTCAGTGCAAATTCATAAGAGTTTCAGGTTCTGAGCTTGTGCAGAAGTACATCGGTGAGGGCTCTAGGCTTGTGAGAGAGCTTTTCATTATGGCAAGAGAGCATGCACCGTCCATTATTTTTATGGATGAGATTGATTCGATAGGGTCTACAAGATCTGATGGAGGAAAAGGAAGCGACAGTGAAGTACAGAGGACAATGCTTGAGTTGCTGAACCAGCTGGATGGGTTTGAAACATGCAACAAAATCAAGGTTATAATGGCCACCAATCGTATCGACATTTTGGACCCTGCTCTCCTGAGGCCTGGCAGAATTGATAGAAAAATTGAATTTCCTGCGCCAAAGGCCAGCGCTCGTCTTGAAATTCTGAAGATTCACTCCAGAAAAATGAATTTGACAAAAGGCATCAACATGGAAACAATCTCAGACAAGCTGGTCGGAAGCAGTGGTGCTGAGGTTAAGGCTGTGTGCACAGAGGCCGGAATGTTTGCGTTGAGAGAGAGGCGGGTGCATGTCACGCAGGAAGACTTTGAAATGGCTGTTTCCAAGGTAATGAAGAAGAGCATGGATTCTGAAGCTTCAATCAGGAAGTTACTTAAATAAAATAGTCATTTTCTCTGATTTGTGGCATTATTGCTGTTTTGTGGATTATACACACGTATTTTACATTGAGGTCTGTGGATTCTTACAGATAAAAACAACAAGAAACACACGTCATAATTTTGTTTTTGCCCCAACTTGAGGCCGTATGGCGCAGTGGTAGCGCTTCTGATTCCAGTCCAGAAGGTCGTCCGTTCGAATCGGGCTACGGTCACTTTTTAAAACTCTGTAGACAGCCTCACTTGATATTGTTTTACTTTTGTGTGCTTATTATGGCTAGCCAGTCAATTTTTAGGAAAAGCCAAAAAGCTTGATCACAAATGACTTTTAATCTTTTTTCTGATTTATTAGCAAAACTTCTTTTCTCCTCTCAACAATACCTCGCCCTTTTGTCATTAATCTGTGCTCTCAATGTCTTTACACAGTTTGTCTATACAAAATTAACCTGTTAGTGCAATATTTCCTAAAATTTTTTAAGTTTATCAATTTTCTTAGAAAAATTGCACAATTTTGATTTTCATCACAAATAGACACTTTACACAAGCAAGAAGCAGCAGCCATTTCAAACAAAACAGGAAGAATGCTGCTTAATACAGAACAGCCGTGCCTTAAGGCAAATGGGCCGCTTTTAAAAATTTTAAATCAATTACAATTTTCTGTAAAATTGTTCCTTTCGTAAAGAAAAATAAAGTCTCATAAATATTTTTTCGACAGCAAAATGCTTTTGAGAGATAAAGCTTAAATAAACATTGACTGCGAGTCTATTTTTAGAAAATTTACAATTCAAGCAACGATTTCTTAAGATTTTTAAAAAAATAAACTATTTCAGCCCCTCGCTTGATGCAAAAGTCACGTTTAACGGCTTTACAATTGTTGAGTAAAGTCACAGTCTTCCTTATCCAGCTAGTAATTCGCCAAGTATGCCTAATAGCAGAAAGTATCACGTTTATTCTTGACGTTCAGAAAATATTAAGAAAAATACCAGTGAAAAAAGCAGAGCCAATAAAGCAAAACAGGAGCTTGAAACCTCACGGGAGCATAAACTGCCTCAAGATCACAGACCAAAGCATAAAGTTTCCTCTTGAGCAGTCAATCTTGATTATCACAGACATAATAGATAGCACTAAGCTTTACAATGAAAATCCTCTAAAAATGCAATTTTTTGTGGAGTCACACAAGAAGATTGTGAAAGCTCTTATAAAAAGGCATTTGGGGCATGTGGTGGCAAACGAAGGAGATTCTTTCAGACTAGTTTTTCAACACTTTGACAATGCCATTAGATTTGCCCACGAGTTTATAGCAAAGCACAACGAGGAGATTTCCTATTTTAAGGTCAGGATGGCAATGAACAAGGGACTTCTGTGTGTAAGGAATCTGTGTGGTTTCAAGGTGTTTGGGAAGCCTGTCAACGATGCTCTTGAACTCTTTAAGCACAATTCTGGGAACCAAGTTTGTATAAAAAAGAATGTTGTTGTGAAGTATAATTTGAAGAACGATGATATTTTGTGCATACATTAAATGTAAATTAAAAGAATTTTATATTTGTAAAGCAAAGAATTTATTTTTTTAAAGTTTAAAATTAGTTTTTATTGACGTTGATAATTATCTTTGGCTTGTTAAACTGTTGAGCAGCCCAGGCATTCACAGCATTTGCTTAAAAAGTTTTTTAAACTATAACCTTCAGTTTTGAAGGAATTAAAAATTTTATGATCGCAAAACAAGAATAGCACTAATGCTTAATCAAGAATGTCTGGTAGAAAAAGGATTTAATACTAATAGGTCTTTTGTCTATTTTTAATACAATAGTTTTCATCGTACTTTGATAGATCATTTTCACTCAGGTATCCTTTGTCTTTTAAAGATCTAATCTTCTTATTGAGAGGATTGATGTTAAAAGGAGGATCTTCGATGATGTTGGTCATTAGATAGACAAATGCCTTTGCTTCTTTTTTGTCCAAGAAATCGCACCTGAAAACAAAGCTTAGATCCAAAATAAGGCCTTTGAAGGCAAGGTACTTGCAAATGTCCAGAACTATGAACAGAGGAATATCATTTCCTCCCAGGAGAAGATCTTCGATCTGGTAGATGTTCTGCGGGTCAGACTTTAAAAGTGAAAAGCTCTCTCCCGCCACAACCTTCTTTAAAACTTCGAGAATCGGGTGGTCTCCCAAAACCTTCGAAATGCCAGAAATGTCAATGGTTTCATATTTCTTGTAAATAGTTGACTTCTTAAAGTTGGCATTTATATAATTTACAATATCAGTGTGATGCGCCTTATCAAGCTTATTCTCTGCAATAAATTTCGATGCAACCTCGTGAACATTATCAGAATCGTTAAATGAAAGAGTATAAACCTTGTTTTCCAGCTCTACGCTGAATGAATGGTCAAAAGCCTTCTCAGTCTCTCCAATCAAGTCCCATTCTGTGCCTTTTTGAACGTATACTTTACCATCCTTGATTTTGTATTTTTGGGAACCTGAATTATATTCTCCGTCTTTGGAAACAGCACTAGTTGAAGTACTGGCTGCATTGTCCCCCTCAATTCCTTTTTCTCCTGCCTTTAAAAAATACAATATGCCATTGCTCCCAGTGACCATGATTTCACCATCCTTGACTCCTATTGACCAGCAGTTAGGGCACGACAGTGTGATCTTTTCCAACACTATCAGGTTTTCATTGTCTATGATAAACAGTGAGCCATTTCTGCCTCCAACTACAATCAGCTGTTCAAAGGCGGCTATACAAAAACACATCTCATTCAGGAATCTGCATTTTAATATCTTTCCGTCCCTGGAAATCTTCATTACCGTCCCATAGTTGTCTACAGAGTATATACAGCTGTCATCTACAAGTAAGCCTCTCACTACGCTGTTATGATAATCAATACTCTTCATCACACCTGATAAATTGTATATTCTTATTACTGTGTCCGCACAGCCTGTTACGAATGTATTCTCCTCAAGGAGCTTGACAGCCCACACAGCATTTGGGTGCGGGAATGTAAACTTGTCATAGAAGCTTTCATTTATGGATATGGCTGTGCTTTTGCTGGATCGTTTTAGCAGAATTGCCGTATTGTCCCAAGACCCAGTGGCGATAGAATGGGAGTTGCTGTCGATAGCGCTTATTTTTGCATTGTGAAGCTTTATGTGGCTCTTTTCATCATTCTCATTCAGGAATCCAAATTGACCATCAGCCAGTCCAAACAAGATACCATTTTCAAATCCCTTTAGGGCGCTGACATTTGAATCTAGCATCACTTCTCCATCTTTCTCAACATACTTTATTTGTTTTGAGTCACTTCCAATAGCTAAAGGCCCTAAGCAGATGCATTTCAGATCAGCACTTGACAACTCCTTCTTCTTATGCACAACTATCATGAGGGTGTTTCCGCTCAACAATTTAAAGCCCTTATAACACAATTTAAGTGATAAATTGTTATTGTTTTTTCTTCATTTATTTTTAAACAATGCTAAGACATATGTTGAATACTAGGAAATACATTTTTACCCGTTGTTTTGCTTAGCATCGCTTGTCTCTGGCTGTCTTTCTATCTATAATTTAAGCCGATGCCATTGAAATAAATCTAGGATTTGAGATATGAGAACCTGAAATTGTATATTTTTTCTTTTGAATGCAATATTCTATAAAATTTTCATAATTTCACTGATCCTCAAATGGTTTGTGTAGAATGCAATACCAAATCAAAACAAAATCTAAAGTCTCTAAACATGTGCCATAGCTGTGGAAAAAAGCTGGATAAATACATGCAGGCCAATGATGCACTGAAGTACATCGATATTCTTCTGCTCAAGGAGCAAGTGTTCAACCACGAGCTGCTAAATGTAGAAATAACGTCTTTGAGGTATGCTAAATTTCTTCTTTTGTACATTCTTACAAAACTAGTGGTGCCCTGTAATTTTAAAAGACAGATTATGAAAGATTTATTCTACATTTTATTCCTAAAAATTTCATTAACAAAAATAAGGTTTTTTAATCTTTCCTTTGCTATTTTTTTCAGTTCGTTTTTTAGCTACTTCAAGATTGTTTTTATGTTTCTGAACTACGAACATGCGGCCTACGATCGCATTTTGGAATTTCTCGATTTTTGCTCGAATGTTTGTGCCATCAAAAGCCTTGAAAAGAACTATTTTAGTATTTTCAGTGGCTTCATTTTGTCAAAAATGCTGTCTTTAGCCCTTTTGGAATACAAAGAAATAAATATTTAATCTTCATATTTAAAATATAACTCATTCGGCAAGAAAGACTACATAAATAGTTTTGAGAAACTTTCAGAAAAGATTTTGTTAAGAATTGTAAGAATCCAGTTTTCATTTTAATTTTTATAAATTCTCAGTCAAACCTAGACAAGTCCATCTTGATCTTATTTATAGACTTGCCATTAGTAATGTACAGAAACTCATTTAAATACACAAAATCCTCCACTGAGCCTACATTTGATTCTAAAATAAATGGTGTCTTCTCTTCTCTGATATTTCTAAGATCAAAAATGTAAATATCGCCTGATGTGCTCATTCCAATCAGAACGTGATTCTTAATAGTAAATGTCTTGCAGTTTTCGTATAACTCAATGTTGCCAACTATAATAGGATCATCTTTGCCCATGCCAAAGTCTCTTTGGATGGTTTTTTTGTCAATATTGTTGTAAATCACCGATATTATATTATTTCCAAGAGAAACAATCATATTTCCATAGTACATTGTTTTGCTCACAGCACTTCTGTGAACACCGCTGAACGAGGAAAAAGGCTTGTCATTGAAAATGTATGTCTTGTTTTCCAAGTACTTATCTATGTGTGTCTTGAATTCCCATTGGTTTATAATACAGTCCGTGCCTGAAGTCACCATCAGTTCGCTGTTGTGCATCACATCAACACTCAGGACATGGTCTTTGTGGCCTAAAAGTCCGCCACAAACCCCTATGCAGGACATTGTCGTAATGTCCCAATATCTTGTTGAGCTGTCCGCCCCGCTGCTGATGATGTAGTTGTGGAAAATTTTTATACTCAGGATTGCCCCCATGTGCCCCTTTAAATGCCCAAACAAGAGCCCTTCCTTTATATCCAAGATCTTAATAACCCCTGACTCACCTCCCATGCAGAATAAAATTTTGTTATCTTCGTAAAATTCGCCACAATAAAAATTTTCCATTTTATTTGAGTCCAAGTATTTTTGAATAATTTCCAATTCAGAATCAAGAATAACACAAGTACGGAAGCCAAAAGCAGCGATTAAGTTATAGTTTGCAGAGGCTCTGACATTGTCTAATTTTAAATTGCTGAATTCCTTGCTCTTTATCATCCTGGGCTTTGTTACAATTTTATTTTTACAAAAGACTCACTCAGAGAGAGTAGTATGCAAATTTACAACCAGAGTTCTTTTTATCTGTTTTACAATTAAACATTCGTTAGAAAGACACAGAATTAGTCATTTAAATCTTCTATTTTTGGCAGAAACCTTTGTTTTATATTTTCGAATCTGAGGTCGAATTCAGCTTGTTTTTGTCAATGGTAAGTTTAAGTTAGTAAATTCTCTCTAAGTGAAATATAAAAAGCTTAGATAGTTTAAATTATTCGATATTAAAAGCTTAAATAATTTAATTATTTTGTTTGATTGAAAGACAAACAGCCAGGAAATTAACGGCTATTAGAATTCCAGAAAGCAAATAAAGCAGCCTATGAAGCTTCTTTTTGGTATTAATGGCTTCATTCTTCTGTAGCACTAAATCTGAGTCTTGTTTCAGCAAAATTGTTATAAAAAACCCATCCTTTGACAACAATTTTGTAAAAAATTTACCAACCTCATCGCTTTTTTCAATAAAAGATTTAAGGCTGTATTCAGCAAGCTTATCGTCTCTTGAACTCATTATTTTGTAAGCTTTATGAAGCTTTCTAGGAAACTTGCCCACCAATCTCATCGAATTTTTGAAGTAAGACGTATTGAAAGCAGAGGCAAAGATAGAATTAGGGTCTGAAAAAGCACTCTGATCTTGATGCTTCAAGGAGCTGATATTGGCACCTGTTAAGGATAATACAATATCAACAAAGGTGTAAAACTCAGCACAATCAATCTTAGAATCAGAAATTATGGCTTTCACTGGCTCTTTTGACTTAGCTTGGATTACTCCTCCAGTCTTCTTGAAAATTTCTTTAATTTGCTTGTCGAACTGCAGGCTTCTTCGTCTTTTCTCTGTGTCTGTGGCAACTTCTGGGACCAGTCCTTTCAAAATATCTTGTAAGGGTCTGAAATACCTTAATACCTGCTCGTATGACAACATTTTGGTCGGTTTGGCTTTGTTTCCTAGCCATAGATTAGATTGCTGCAGCAGATCAGACAGAACTTTTTCTTCAATAGTCGGATCCAAAGAAAACATCACTAAATTAGACATTAAAAACACCAAGTGTGAGTTAACGCCACCTTCAGCTTTCTTTGTTCTCTCTTTTACCATAAAATGAATATCTGTATAAAAGTTAAGAATTGCAACGATACATCTGAAACTACAGATCAAATTATAGATATAGGGTTTGTTCGAGGTATCTAAATACGTAGCGTTGATACCTTCAACACAATCAACAGTATCTCTCTTGAATCTATCAGTATAGAATCTGAAATAATGACCGTAAATACTGCGTCTATATCCATCAAAATTTGTTATAAGCGTCTGATCTTTTGTACTGACTTCATCAAGCTTCTCAAAAAGGAAAGAAACAGCAAGAATGCTGGTCTTTATCCTTTCAATAGCATCTTTCCGACCTACAAAAGCACTGCTACGCATCAAATAGTCAAGGTTGTGCAGAAAAAAGCTGATAACTTCATTTATCGGAAGCATTTCCGCGGTGTTCAGGAGCTTGCAATCTTTTAGAAGATCTAAAATTTGGTTGGAAAATATTTCTTCACTGTTTTTATTGGGCCGAAGCCAAGTGTTGAAGCCTCTCCAAATTCTAGCAGGCGACTTTTTTGTTCTATACGAAAAATCAATCTTAGATTTGACCTTAGCATTAAAAACATCAGAAAAGCCTTTGAAGTAGTAAAACATTTCACTACTACTTTGATGGTCTCTTCCTTTTATTTTAATCAGATCCTTTATTTTTCCATAATCGTAAGTCTCATACGCTTTTCCTAAGAATTCTAATATCATCTTGAGTTTAATGTCATAAATCTTATAAAAATTGCACTTTCTGTTATCTGTTGGAGAGTTTGTAGCAAGACATCTTAAAATTTGCATGTTGACTTTAGAAGTATCAATTAATGTTATTTGCTTTAAATCATCAGCAAGATCTTCACTTTCCGGCTCTTGATCTTCGACCTTTTGCTTTCCTCTGTTTTTTTTGTTATTGCCCCTTTTTCGTGCAGGTTTTTTTCGAGCAGGACGAGATGCATCTCTGTTAGCATGTTGATGTCCATTTGCATCCGAAACAGCATTATTAGGCCCAACTGCATCATTAGGTCTCTGTCTAGTAGGGCATTCATCATCTGGTAGGAGATTACAAAGATCTTCAAGAGGATTAGTTGCAGGGTCCTGAGGTTGATTACCATTGTCAGGATAGAAAGTATAAGGCGGTGGACTTTCTCTGTGGGGAGTATACGGTGGTGGTCTAGGATATACAAAATCGAAATTGCCAGAATCTGAGATTTGGCTCTGAGAAAAAGCGGGAGGAGCAGAAGGATCGCTATTATTTAGGCCATCTAGTTTCGGATAAACAGCCGCGCAAAAGCTTGTGGCTGGTAACAAAAGTAGGATTTCAGATACAATCTTTAGTCTCTTAGAAAATTTTTGCATTTTGGGATCCTTTAAAATTTTTAAAATATAATTTTTTAGAAAATTTACAAAAGGACTTGGATAGAGATTGAAGTTGCCATTAAAGAGCCAAATGAGAACATTGCAAGTGCTGCACAATTTCAATATTCGTCTTCAAGCATCATTCATATCACAATTATGTTTTTCTAACAAAAGAATTGAAATATTTTATTTTTAGAAATTCTTTTACAGTTTTGCTAAGAAATAAACAGTAGAATCTGGCCAATCTAAAGTTAAAACTATTTTTGCGCAACTAAAAGCAATATCGATAGCTACTTTGCAGTCGTTTGAAAAATAAGTTGACAATTTTTACAAAGATTTGATTCTTACAACTGATTTTCCATTTTATTGCAAAAGTTTCCCACAACAGCATAGATGAGGGAAATAATTCTTTCAGAATCTGCCTTTGGCTGTATCAAATTATAATTTTTTAGAAAAGCATAATGTCAACAATTTTTCTTAAAACATTTATTTAAGAACTAGAGTGCTTTCTATGACCTAAAAACCGATCATTCATTTCTTTAGCATCTTTTGGCTGTGCTGAGTGGACCACACCATCGTCAAAATCTTTAGAACCTACTTTCGACTTTTTAGAGTCAGGATAGCTTTCAGTGGGAGATGAAAAGTGTAGGTTACATTGGGATGGATTGTAAATGTTGTAGTAAGAGGGATTCTCACTTCTAGATCGGATATTTTGACCATTAGAGGATGGACGATCAGTATTGCGATGGATAGGATAGATAAGATCGTAGGGAAGTGGAGGATAAGTATTATTATCCTCAGAATGAGAATCGTCATAAGGTGGCGGTGGTGGAGGATTAGCATTTCTTACTTCAGGAAAAGTTTCACTGAAGGTAGGTGGTGGAGTATAAACGATTCCAGTATCAGGACAAACTCTACTGTAGGGAGGTGGCTGCTCGTTGTTTAGCCGTGGATTCTGAATTAAAGAAGGAAGATCAGTAGTTCTATTCTTAGAAGAAAGATCATGGGTTCTATTCTTCGAAGGGAGTTTATCGCGGGATGCTAGATTGCTATCATGAGAGGACATCTGTTTGTTGTTAGAAGAAGGACTATTGCCGTTGGAGACTGATTCATCCGAAGCTCTTCGTAAATCTATCGTACTTGGCATGCATTTCTCATAGTTTATACTATAAGTATCATCATCAGTTGGCAAAATACTCTTCTTCTTCGTAGATGTGCTACTAAAAATGGCAGAGGGATACAGCGAAAGCAGAAGTATTTTAGATAAAAGTTGATTCTTTTTGAATAATATTTTCATTTCAGGGGATTTTTGAAAAATTTTATTTAAAATAATTCTATATCGATTGGTCAATTTCAGTTTCATATTCTCCTTAGATTAAAGAATAGTTTAAAAATATATGTTGCTATACCAATTCTTAGACTTCTTTCCAAAAAAGTTTATAGATGACTGTGCCAGTACAACGTGTGTAAAACACAAAAAGAATTTTTCAATAAGCTTGCATGTGCTTATTTAACAATATAAAGCTATTGAATGTTTTTCAATATAATTTTACATTTGATCATACACTCTTTAAATATGAATATTATTTTTTAACTTGTCAAATACAAAAATTTTGAAATTGTATTGTTTTATCAGACTAATTTACAGTTTGTCATTCATGTATCAATGTGCCAATGTTTATAATGCCCACAACAGCAGAATGCACTGGTATTTCTGTGATTAAACAAATATTTTTCGCAAATTTTTAAGACTTCTTGTTTTGCAGAATGTTTTCTATTTTCGAAAAGACTATTGTTAAGAAAGAGAATATTTCTATCCATGGATTTGGAAAATGTCTCCCTAGGCTTCAAAGTCCCAATCATAAGCCCGGTCGACCAGACTAGCTTAATAAAGTGTGAGATAATATCTAAGAAGACAGAAGGGGATAGGCTTCTGTTCTATATTCACTACTTGGGACTAAACAGAAGATACGACAAGTGGGTGGATGGCAGCGAGCTGATTTTGAACAATCTGGCAGAGATAGAAATTCCACGGAAGAAGAAGAAAACAGAGGACAAAAAGTCAAAGAAGGAAGGGCCAGGCGAGGCAAAAAAGGAGGAAACAGAAGACAGAGCAGCACAAGAAGCAGAGAATCCTCTTGCCAGCCATGCTGTTGTGGCAGTTCCAGATGATGAATTTAGGATGCGAAATTTTGAGAATATTTTTATTAGAGATTATCTAGTAAATACCTGGTATTTCTCACCATACCCTAAGGAAATCATAAAAAATGGCACAGTTTTTCTCTGTGAATTTTGTCTGTTTTATTTTTCCACTCAGGAAAAATTGTCCTATCACTGCAGATCTTGTGAGCTTAGACATCCTCCGGGAACCAAGATATACGAAGAAGGCGAGCTGTCGTTTTTTGAGATCGACGGATACGTTCAGAAGAACTACTGTAGAAATCTAGCACTTCTTTCCAAGCTTTTCCTGGACCATAAATCCTTGTACTGGGATGTTGATGTTTTCATGTTCTATGTTCTCTGCCGCAAGGATGAGATTGGGTACCAAATTGTGGGGTACTTTTCTAAGGAGAAGGTGTCTGAGCTGGGCTATAATTTAGCCTGCATCCTGACCTTGCCCTACGAGCAAAGGAAGGGGTATGGGAAGATTCTGATTGATTTTTCTTACCTGCTGTCTAAAAAGGACAAGAAAATAGCAGGGCCTGAGAAGCCGCTGAGCGATTTGGGCCTTCTCTCGTATCGTTCCTACTGGCTGGAGGTGATTCTTGAGGAGCTGTCACAATCCAAGGACATTTCAGTAAAAGCACTGTCTAAAAAAACACACATTACCGAAGAGGATATCATTGGAACACTCATTGCCAATAAAATGATCAAATACTACGGAGAAGATCTGATCATAGCCATTGATGAGAATATTTATTCAAAGATGAACAAAGGGAGGAATTCCAAGGTCAACGAAGCCTTTATGCTGATCAATTATTAGAGCATATCTTATTTCTTTATGCAACAGTTACAGAACATACTTTAAGTCATTTTTTGTTTCTACTTTTACCAATTGTTAGATTTATTAGGAAGTAAATTTCTATTTTAAGTCATCTTTTTATTTCTACTTTTATCAATTTATAAAAGAATCACTGAACTCTTCATACAATAAAGCTTCACCATTCAAGCCATTTTTGTCTGGAATTTCAAAGTAACTCTTTGATCTTAGCAATGTCAGTAGAAGTACAACAACTGCTAAAAGTGGATCACTTTTAAAGACGTAAAATACAATGCTTACTGGATTGTAATGACTTAAGCTTTCTAAAATGCTTACAATCATATGGGTCTGCCAAATAAAATGATATTAAAATGGAAGTTTAAGCTCAATTTATCACATTTTTGTTTACAATGGCTCAGTGACACCACTAAAATGAGTCTTTAAAGCTTAATCCACAAAAATCACTGATTGCACTATTCTAGTTCATATGCCTTTCTATAAATTTATGTCTTTTGACAAGTACAAAAAGAAGATGCTATTATTCTCATACTTTATCAATGCTTCTTCTAACATTCTGCTGCAATGCTTTTTATAGTCCTTTCTTTTTGCCCCAATGCTTTTTTACGAGTACTTCAGAAAACATTTGAACTCACAAGTCACAATAACTCTTAAGAACAACATGCTCTTCACAGGGACACTCAAAAGTGTTGATGTTTTTCTAAATATAAGAATAGATCCTAAGGGACTGCCCAGCACGAATCCTGCCCTCAAGGACATTGAGATGATTTCATTCAGAGGTTCTTCCATAAAGTACATTGATTTAGAAGCTAATGAGAAACTTGATCAGAGGCTAAGTCAGGCCACTTACCTGAGTTTAGCTTTAATGAATAAATAAATTAAAGTGTAGAAGCATAAGTTAGGGGGAATTTTATCTTTTTACAACAGATGCAAGGTAAATAACTATATTTCTCAAAATGACATACGAAATAAACTCATAAAACTTTTTACAAAATTTTATCTTTTTACAAGGTTATTAAAATATATTTTAATATTTTATTGTTGATAGACTTTTACAGATGTCCTAAACAGGATTTGTACATAAATCAGGTAGGCTTTAAATATACCGTCAAGTTTTAGTCAAGAGTCCTGTTTGAAAATTATCAAACAATGTTTTATTTAAAATAAAATTGTCAAGACTGGGGAAAGGGAATGGTAGATACTAAAATTCCAATATTTGACTTACAAAGTTCTGAGCATTATATTTTTGCAGCCGGGGGAGGAGGTAGCAAAGAGTACGGAAAGGGAAACGGTATTGTTGCTATTCTAAGGCCATCTGCGAACAGAGATAGCAACGCTTTAAAGATAGAAGATGTCTTTGAGACAGCAGACCCGGTGACGAGCATACAGGTTTATAAAGACGGTAGCAGAATAGAGTACAAGGAATACAAAAAGACGAAGGAATCTGTTATTTCTGATGGTAGAGACAGCAGCTCAGAAGATTTAAATAGTGAGACATTAGAAATAGCAAGCAGCAATAAAGTAGAGAACATAGAAGATAGTAAAAATAATAAAAAAGAGGCCAGAAAAGAAGACAATAGCATTAAGAAACTGCTGGATACGAAATGCATCTACGTTACAGCCATAACTGAAAACATCTTTTACCTGCTGAAATTTGATGGAAAATTTCATTTGCTGCACAAATTGGAGAAATCTATTTTAATGTCCTATTTCAACTCCAATCTTTTTTTGCTATTTAACAATGAAATATACGGCTACAGCAATCCGTTGAACAGTCCAAAATCCATTAAAATCGAGATGAAGCCCATTTCTGATGTAGACACGCCAACAGAGGAATATCTTTACAAAATACTGTCAAAAGGCGACAAACTTGTGTTTGAAAACGAGTCTGGGACACAGGACATTGCAACCAACTGGGATGGGTTTTTTATTTACAAGGCCAATATTCACAAGGTTCTCCGTGAAAACGGAAAGAGTGTGTTTGTATTTAAAAATCAAAAGTATATTATTGAAGGGAACATGTCACAGATCTACTGTTATGATGACACACTTGTCTTTTTTAGCAATCTGACGAAAGAGGGGCGCCTGTATTTTGTCGGGAATGCACAAAAGAGCTACATCCTGCCAAAAATAACATGTTTTAATATCCACAAAGACAAAGTGCTTGTAGCCACTTGCAAGGGAGATGCTGTAATATACAACAAAGGCATATTCCAGACAAAGATGCATATCTCAGATGATCCTATTACAGGGATTGCTTTGGAGGATGATACCTTGTACTTTTCCAGTATTGTTGGGGAGGTTGAATACATCACCATTAAAAGATCAAGAATTTCAGCCTCAATAGCCATAGCTATTCTTCTTTTAGTTGTTTCTGTAATTGTAGCATTCTTTTATAACAAGTTGAATGGTGTTAAGAATTTAATAAATTGATTTCAGGTTTGAGGATTTTTTACAGTCATTTTTAAAGTATATTTGAAACAATTCATGTGGCAGCAAAGTTTGTCAATGGAAGTGATTACTTCATTTCTGGAGACAATATTATTAAAGGATCGGTATTAGCAAGTATTATTTTACAAAAGAAAGGAAAAAGAGAAAAGTCCAGACTTCTTGTAGGAAATCGGCACTTGGTCCAAAATGAATCATAATTTCAAAATCAGCAGGCTTTAAAATAGTAAATCTCATTTGAGACTGGAAAACCTAAAAATATTATGCTTAATCTAGGGCATTGCTTTTCTATGAATCTTCTTGAATTCCATTGGCAAAATAACAGAACTGTCCTTCCACATTCCTCTTTTGTGATACTTTGCAATCTCCTGTTCTCTCCTAAAAATATTCTCCATTCCTCCAAATGTCGTATAAGAGCTTTCATAAACACACGCTAGCCCTGCTTTTATCATTTCTAAATTGACAATCTTCCATTGAAACAGGCCTTTTCTAACATAAACAATAGCTAGTATGCGGTTGTATAAATCCAGCTTGATTGCTTTGACATACACTTTTTTTCCAAAGATCATTTTTTTAAGGAACAATCGGGCTTCCTGCGCAAAAGGCTGATCTGGCCTGTCAAAATATCTCACTTCAGGCGCGTCAATGGCAGCTAGGCGCACTGAAAGAGATGGTATGTTTTTGGTACTGTTGGATCTGAGAGCAGGTATATGCACTACTTTGAATCCATCACCATCTCCAACCTTGGTCACGATGCCTTTGAAAGCAAAGCCACTTCTTGGGATTTGAGAGTAGTGGATGTAACGATAGAAGCTTGTGTGGAATAGCCTATAAGCAAGATAGATCAATGAGGGAATGAGAATGGCAGCGATAGGAATAAAATTAAGATAAAGAAATTTTAGAATATCCATAAGGGCAATTTAAAAAAGCTTGTAAGATTTCTTTAATAGTAAAAATAGACAAGATCAGCTATATTCTATAAATACAAAACTTGATAAATACTTTGCTTATAAAAACTGCCGCAAGACTGTAATCTTGCGAAAGTAAGCACAAAACAACAATCTTAAAAATCTTGAGCAAAAACAACATTATAAAGACTTTTATGACTAACTAACTAGCTAACTATGTTATTTTGACCGCAACACTAATAAATAACACAACTGCAGCATAATTATTGTTTATAACTGTTTAAAAGGTTGTATCAATAAAATTTAATTAGAAATGCCTACTGAAACTAATTAAAAAGGGATATCTCATTTGCAATCTAAGATTACAATTTTGATGCTAAATCAACAGAATCTTTGAGTGTCAATCCTCTATTAAAGGCAAAGCTGGCTATCTTTGATCTTTCATCGTTTATAAATACACCATTTCTCAACACTTTTATATTTTTACATTCATAGTATGGATCCTGAAAGCTGAGCATATGCTTTGTGGAGAATTCTTCAGAAGTAAAAAAATTGGCTAGGTTTTCAGAACTGCCGTGTGTATAGACATAAGGAACAAGGGCACAAGCTCTGATCGGACAATCAGTGTCATATTCCCTATGGGTAAAGATGTTATAATTTGATTTTGAAATCGAGCTTAGATTAAAAGAATTGCAATATGCTTCAGTAGCAATACAGTCACAGAAATATAGATATTTGCCTGTTTTGCTAATTTCAGAATCAGAAGTATCGTTCTTTGATTTATTATCTGCAGACTCGGAAGTGCAGCTAATCAAAAACTTCAACAAAAAGTAGAAAAGCTTCTTTTTTCTCGAATAGAAACTTAGATACTCCTGAATGTATGCAAATCTGGAATTTAGGCAGTCATCAACGAAAGTCAGGACACAAGAGCTGTCTTCTGATATATCCAGCACAAAATTCTCAGAAGAAAGTGTGTAGAGAACAGGATTGCTCTCACAGTAAAACTCTAGAGAAAGAGAGGAAGAAATGGCTTTGAATGCGTTTAAGTCAGATACCTTCCCGTACTCTAGCACTTTAATAAGAATATTCTCTTCCATAGGGCATATTCTGAAAATACTTCCTCTTAAGGAAAACTTTAGTAAAATTTCTGATTTATGTTTTTATACAAAGACTTTCAAGCACATGTTCAACGAAACACATTGCTTTTAGCTTTTCTTACTTGCATTGGAGACATTCTGATATAAAAACAAAAATTACTAAAATATTTTTTTCTTGGCAAACCACAAGCTTTTTATCAATTACCATCTTAATTAATATTTAGCAACATGCTTTTTTATTGATACAGCATACGAGGATTCAATAATCTCAGCAGCAAAGAGAATTCAATGGTCTCACTAAACCTCTAAAATAATCTCAGTGTCGATAATATAATAATAATAGGTAGTGTTAAGACAATAGCAGGCAGTATATTTATAAAATCTAATAGCATAAGGTAATTTGCAGCTGAATCTCAAAAACAAATATTTATTCATATTGCTCATTTAGGCTGTCTCAAGTCCGCCTCTGTAACCTTCTTAACATCATTTGGCAAAGCAACAACAATATCGTTCCCATTAAAAGTAAACTTCTCATCTACAATGGTGTCGTAAAGTGCTTTCAAAGAGTAATTGTAGACACATCCGGCAAGAACATCCTCCACCTTCCACTTTACAACAAACCTTCCAGTACTGGTAATAATCAGTCTATCATCCCTGTCAAATTTGGCAGGAGTAAAAGACACTTCTTCATTGATAAGACTCAGGTGCTGAGGCTTTAGTTGCAAGCGCTTTGGCGTAGGCTTGTCTTTTCCAAGCCTCTTAGAATAGTCATTTGTTGCTAAATACACCAGAATGTAGTTCTTGCAGGTGCAAAGAATAACCGATCCGTCCTTGCAGGTGTCAATGCCAATAATCTCATCGCCAAAGCCAGGAAGCAGGGACTTAGCCCTAATATTTATTTTATTGTATAGCCTCAAGTCTCCCTTTTTGGATGCAACTGCCACATCCCCGGACTCTGTAGTGACACCACAGGAAAACTCATTCTTTGTTTTATACTCGTTCTTCTCTGCGATTTTCTCTTTCAGTCGGGGATCAATGCGGAACAGTGAATAATCTGACAGTCCTATCAGTGTAGAGTCATTGGAAAACTTAAAGCTGTCAAAATAATCGTTCATTTCATTATCAATATCCCACTTCTCTATAACCTCACCCCTGTTCAGGTCCATTAGCTGCAACTTGTCTCGTTCACTATCATCAAGAACCAATAGGTTCTGGTCCTGGTTGTGGGTAATTATCTTAGAGGGATCTTTAAAGGCATTCTGTATGCTTGATTGAAACACTACATCGTCCGCAGTCGCATTGAAAATCCCAAGAGAAGACCCCCTAGTGACAAACACCTTCTCCTTCCCAACAATCAAATGCTCGTTAGCTGCATCATCAGCTGCCTTTGATTTATCAGGCTCATCATATTCTCTCCAGTCATATTCATCTGTGTCTGCATCATTCTCAGAGGTAATCACAGGCTCCTGGGGATTCATGTTGAACTTAACCATGTTTTCAAAGAACTTATGCTCCTCCTGGTCGCTGTTCACTGACTTGTAACTGCTCTCCACATACTTCGTTAGAAACTCCAGGAATTCTATTTTATCAGCAAATTTTATGCAAAACGTATGAAAGAGTGAATCTGTAAAAACAGACCACACAAAGCTGTTGTTCTGCTGGTCCATGTAGTACTGTGTGCTGGTCTTAATCTCTTCCAGATGTATGACAGCCGATGGATCTTCGATTCTCAGGTAGTATTTGTTATCATATATAATCTTCAATGTCACAGGCTTCTCATACAAGTTGAAAGACCTTTCATCTGTGTTATAAATGAAATATTCGAGCTTTTTGCAGCCAAAAATAGACTTTTCTGAGGTGTAAGATTTTATCCTCTCGTAAATTACAGAAGAATCATCGCTTTCAAATACAAACTTTTCACTGTTGCAAATAAAAGACAGAAGTCTGTCTTTGAGTTCCAAATCTGTAATTGAATTGAAAGGAATGGTAGTAGGTGATATTATGTCTGTTATCTGCAGCTCTGCATTACAAATTGTCATAGTTGCATTAAAATTTTCTTCATTCTGTACTGTAAGTGTTCCTCTGAATTTTTGATTTTTTGAGAATATCTTTTTAATAGTATTCAGCATAGGGCTAGAAATATACTTTTAATTTTATTGCTTACCAATAGTATATTTAGAATGCTTAGTGTTTTTTGCTGTATTTGTGTTTCTCAAATGCACAGCTTTGGCTGAAAAATTGACTTTTCCTAAATGTTTCATTATTTGCAAATTGAAGAGTTTTGTGAATCATAAAGCCTGCAAAAAAACGTTTGAATTTTTTTACAAAAGATTCTACAAATGAGACAATCAAAAAAATGGCAGTATTGCAATAAAAATACATCATTTCAAAGCATTTAATTTATTTTCAGCTTAACTTTATTATTTAACCTCTTAAAAACTTTGTTGCATAGATAAATCCTGTGTAAAAATTTTGCAGACTAAGGCTGAAAAGTTTAATCATCCTATTTTTTTTGTTAAATAAGCTAAAGACAAAGTGCAAAAGAAGCATTAAGTTCAAGATCATCAGTACTTGAAGTTATTATAAATTTTGTGAAATAACAATACTGCCTATCATATAAAATTTTTGATAGTGCACAAAAATTCAAAAAGTAAAATTTTAAAGAATTTTTATTCATTAAAATTCTTGTAGATATCACCGATGTTTCAGAATCTACGATGCAAAACAAAAAGATAATACTTTTCATAATCGCCTGGCTTTGGAGTATATATTCCGTATTGACTTCTTTCCCATTTTCTTTTGATAATGTTTTCTAAATATTCTATACTGCCACTATCATAGGGATTGTTTCCGATACTTAAGCTGTCTAAGCCATTTTCCTTCAGTAAATCAGCTATATATCTTATTCCGTCAGCATTAATTAAATTATCAGATACGTCCAATTTTTTCAAACATCCAACATCCTTAACAGGTTTTAGAATCTCAATAATATCCTTCGACTCTAGCCGATTAGCTGAGATGTTCAATGATTCTAAGACTTTATTGCCTGACAGAAAACTCTTGAGTATCCCGACTAGATTCTTCGGCTCAGCCTCAATAAATAAACTTATTGTCAAATCCTTAATAACATCTTTGAAGATAGACAAAACTGTAGCAACATCTTTGATTGTATAACTACATCGCAAAAGGTTAAAATCAGATAAATTAGCAAAAATATAATCCTTCCAAAGATCGCACAAAGCTTGAGACTTGATTGTAGACCTGTTTGTATGCAATGAAAACCAGGTTTGAAGTTTTTTAGAACGGTCCAATGTTTTTAAAAGACTGGGCGAATACAGGAAAAAAGGTGCAAAGATAACTCTCTTTTCATAACTTTCCACATCAATTGATCCCAGTATCCTATCAATTACTCCTTTAACAAAATCAAGGTTTTTATGTTCGTCTTTCTCAATGTACTTTTGCAAGAATATTAGATGCTCTTTTTTCTGTT
>JAPYZJ010000752.1:0-37943 GCA_030522765.1 Ophioninae sp. B BG-2022a
ATCCTGTCAAATACTGAACGTAATCATTGACATTTATCCGTGCGTTCAGAAATACTGGAAAAAGAGTAACATTAACGAGGGCGTTAATAAATTTATTTTTTGTTAATTAAAGTTTGTTTTTTTGGGTTTATTAACACTTTAACACGAGATTTATTGACTGTGAGGCGGTAAGAAGTTCGCCTGGTCAGCTAGTTATTCTATAATGATTCTAGGTTAAGATCCTGCTTGAAAAAAAAAGAAAATTGCTTAATTACGATAATACATTTTGCTAGTATTTGCGGCAGTGCGGACCCAAATGACAACCGATGACATTAGCGAGTCATGTGATCGATCACTGACCGTAATTCATTTTATATTTCTTTCAGATATTCAGGGATGGCAACGCTCGTAATTGAACGGTTAATTAAAAGTCGTAAGAAGTTCGATCAGCCGTAGAGGCGTTCTGTAAAAAGCACGACCTGAATACCTCGCTCGCCGATTCGAGGACGAAGAGCTTCGATTTATAATTAAACTGAGGAGCCTCAACGATCGAATTTTTCACGAAGAAAATCGTCACCGTACTTGGGGATTCCGTGAAAAAATGATTGGTACGAGCTGTCACTTTTTCATGATGCAAAAGAGGCTTCCCTCTCGGCGATCGCGATCGCGTCGATACAAGCTCATTTTTTGCTTCGTAAGTATTACGAGGCCGTGATATCTACCTTGAAGAAACTGATACTTCGATTTTGATCGTACAGTACTGGAAGTACTTACATAAGTCTCGTAAAAATTTCCCAAGGAGAACTTGAGAGCCATTTTCGTGTTCTCCGCGCCTTTGAATCTGCGATGAAAAACTTGTTCACTGTATTTATCGCGGCTAAAGCGAAACGACCGGAAGTCGTAAAAAAATAACCAATGACCCACAACCCGCTGAGTCCAATTCTCGATCGATCCAATTACTTTGGCGGATCTCCGATAAGTGATTTGAAATCGCGGGAGAAAGATTTATTGTGACACGCGTAGAGAGGAAGTCCCCGAAGAGAGAACCTCCAAGTGAGAGTACAAGGGAAATAGGGGTGTGAACGTTTCGACACTTAAATTAGCCACCTATAGCGCCAAAGGTTAATCAATCACGGACTCGTCGCGCCTAACTGTTCTAGTGACTCATTTAATCTCGATATATTTTTATTTTTGCCATCATCATCGGCAAATCTACGGCCAATCTGACGTTAAATTTGACAGTGATGCAGTGCATCGTCGAGGAACGATCTGTCATACAATAAATTAAGAATTCACTTGCTATCAATTGGCATCTCGATCAACGATATTCTATTATTACAGTCCGATACGTGCGGATCGTCAGCTTGAAAAATATCGACGAGCACTGATTTATTCATGTTTAAATATGTACTAGAAATAATTGTTGAATTTTCGTTCGATTTTAGATTAGGCTGCTGTTATATCCGGGCAATTAGATCTAGTTGAAAATATTTGTTTTCAAATATTTTTTTTTATTGGAAAAGCTTTTGGATATTCCTTTGCATGTACACTCATAAAGTTGTGTACGAAACGCGAGGGGCTCACTTGATTTTGGAAATATCGGATTTGGATTTTTTTTTATATATCGATAAATAAATGTGTCACGATTATTGCTGATAACAAACACGTCGAGAAGAAAAAACGTCGGTTAAAACTAAATTACTATTTTGCACTGAGTAAATTTAAGGTGTTAAATTTAAAACAACAATTTCTCGTTAGATATTGAGAAATTAAATCTTCCTCTTCAATTTAAATTGCCTCAAAAGACGAAAGATTTTCCACGAAATCGCAGCGCAGTTTCATATTATTTTATCAGAAGCCTGAGAAAAATGTCTCCAAGTCCTAGATAAAGCTAAATCGTTTTCATGAATTCTTTACGAAGATAAAGTGTACGAACATGCACTTTTTTGTTCGCTGAATAAAATTGAGCAGAAACGAAACTAGTCGAGTAAACCTACCAATGCTTTGAATTTAAAAGTGTCGCCTGTCAATCAAGGAATATACGATACATTTCCCAAATGTATGAGTATTTATTTACATAACTTGAAAAAAAAAATGTATATATCCGGTTGATTTGGACGATGGTACCCTTATCGAGTATTTCTGGAAAACGCTTTAAGAATATTGCTTCGTTATCGACCTGCCTATCACCATCCTTCGTACTTCGCTGGTGCCTGCTCCGATTTCGTAAAGCTTTGCGTCCCTCAAGAAACGACCAGTTGGATATTCGTTTATGTATCCATTGCCACCTAAAAAATACCATACAGTTTTTTTTTTTTTTTGACGACGACACGACCTACTTTTTTAATAGCGAAAAAAATACAATTATAATTTACCCAATATTTGTATAGCGTCGAGGGCAACTTTCGTCGCGTTTTCGGCGCAGTAGAGAATTACAGCGGCGCAATCCTTGCTATTTACGTGTCCAGCGTCGCAAGCTCGTGCCACCGAATACACGTAATTCCGGGATGAAGACAGACTCGTGTACATATCCGCAATTTTACCCTGTGCAATGCAGAGTATTTGGCCTCAAATCGTTTTTATCATAACCAAAATGTTTTGTATATTTGCAACGGTCCATTAAATCTAATTCGAGCTCGCAATATTTTCGAAAAATGGAAAATAATGTTTGCGAGCAAAAGTTAGGAAATATCGATGTCACAATGCGCAAATGCAGATTTTTATTCTGCAATGTTTATTGAGTAAACTTTATTTCAACTGGACCAGACATCTTCAATTGGAAGAAATGCTATGAAATATTAGGTTCTAAAACCAAACACTTTCTGCGATTCTATAAAAACTCAATCCAGGCGTATTTTATGATCCATATTAATTTGGTATAGTTTACATGAATCAGAAACATTATTGTGCATTTTTTTTATTGACAGAAAAATTGGAAGTGAATTGTGTTCTTTTTTTCACATGCCAATGATGCAATATCGAATTATTATTATTCATACGATTACCTGAATCAATTGGAATTCCGCTATCCGTTTACCGAATTGCTTTCTCGTATGGGCGTAATCGAAAGCAACATCGCAGCATGCTTGCAAGACTCTGCAGTATGAAAAACAACGTTGCTTCGGAGTAATAAAAGCTGATGCAAAAGAAAAAGGAATATCTGGAAATAGGTTTACCCGAGAGGACCGCCAGCTAATACGAGTCGCTCCAAGTCCAAGCCACTGAACAAAACGTAAACTCCCTTGTTGACATCACCCAAAACATTGCTAACTGCAAGGGTGAACGGACGTTATCAAAATTTGTTAAAACATCGTCGTGACGGAAAATGTCGTAAAAAAAAATGAGACTAAACGCAAATAACCTGGCGATCCGCGGAAGAACATGAATTTTCAAGTGAAAGTGGAATGAAAGAAGAAATATTGAAAAAATAGTAATCAAAAGTTCGGAACGATTTACAGTTAAATTGATTATCAAAGAATTCAATGTATTTCGTAGTTTTACTGGAAATCTTACCTGGAACTTTGCAGTTTTCGAATACCAATTCTCCTGTACTGGAACCTCGCATGCCAAGTTTATCAAGTTTTTGGGCTGTGCTGAAACCTTCCATGTGTTTTTCAATGATAAAAGCGGTGATGCCGTGTTGTGGCTTCGAGGTGTTAGGTTCGGTGCGGGCATAAACGATCAGGACGTCAGCGTCAGGCCCGTTGGTGATCCAGAATTTATTGCCATTAAGCAGATAATAGTCTCCGTGTTTTTCAGCCCGAAGCTTCATCGAGACGACATCGGAACCGGAGCCAGGTTCCGACATTGCAAGTGCTCCAATGTGTTCACCGCTGCATAGCTGTTTTCAAATCAATTTCCGGTTTTAGCTTACGGTTTGATTTTACGAAAAATAACAAAATATTAATAAATAAATAACTACTGAAAAAAATACGATTAAATTAAGAATAAACAATTATTGAGTATTGATCGATAATTATAATGTATAAATGAACATTAAAATGTAATTAAATAAAAAATAGAAAAATCCAATGTCCTGTTGATCGAGTCACCTTGGGCAAATACTTGTGCTTTTGTTCCTCCGTTCCATTTCTGTTTAACTGATTAACGCACAGATTAGAGTGGGCACCGTAACTCAGTCCTATCGCCGCCGAAGCACGACTGAGTTCTTCCATCGCGATAACATGATCCAAGTACGAACCACCGGTGCCGCCGTACTCGGGCTTCGCCGTGATCCCAAGGAGACCCAAGCCGCCCAATTCCTTCCAGAATTTCTGACACCCAACGCATCAGCGAATTGCTCAGTCGTAGCATCAACTTTTTTTTTTGCATTTTCATTTCTTCCATTTAAAGAGGATTTTTATTTTTTGTTAGACGCTGAACATTCTTCGTATGAGAATTCAAAGCTGTAGTGCATTTTAGCTATGTAGATGTAGCCCTCGGAACTGTTATTTCACAACGGAACGATGGTAGTTAGGGTTAGGTTAGGATTAGACAACTGAGAACATTTCGAAAAATCTAACGCTTGAAAACCACGCAAAATGAAGAGTTCGATGTGTGGTGCAAGAAACCTAGGTTGAAGATTACCTCATGATTAGAAATAATCAATTCGCTTTTTCAAATTGAAACGGGTTTTTCTTAATTTTTTTTTTCAAAATGGTGCATATGATTTCTTGATATTTAATCACCGGATTAACTTGAAGTTTCGTACAGTTATGAAGTCCTATAAACTGTTCTTTTCTTATTGTTTTTTTTATTAGTGATTCGCAACATTCGTTATCACTTTAGCTATAATTGTTTATTAATTAAACTTGATACATTATTAATGTCCATACAAATAAATGACGAAACACTGTTATCGTCATCTTTGACCTTGAATATTTTTGCAAATGACATTGATTTTGCGCGATGTGATTATTTTTTGTGCCCTTTCGAACTCGTTACGTCGTTCAAGGTCACTGTATTTGAAGGTTACGATCACTTTTCTAGTCACTTACCCGCAGATCTTTGAATTCATTTTTCCTGTCGATTTCTGCTGCTTTCGGAGCTAATTCCTTTTGTGCAAAATTGAATACCACAGAGCGTAACTGCAGAATAGAAAATACCTCAATAGTAAAAACTTCGTCAATAATTATCGGGCTTAATGTACCTGATGTGATAAATCGGTGATGTTCAAATGTTGGTCATAGGAAATAGGCCTGGAAATTTGGAATTTCAATTCAATTAACTTTTACGGGAAGTCTGATAAAAATTTCAGTTTTTTGGGAACGTTCGTATTATCGTCATCTATACGTATTTATTTGCATACAAAAACGAGTTATTTCGAGCCTCGCGATGAGAACCGTCCAGTGTACCGTCGAAACGATAAAAGCGATAATTATGGCTTGTCTGTTCCGATAAGTACGACATGTATATAAATACTCGTTGAAATCTGTTTGAACCGGGCTCCCTTCTCCTTGCTGGGGCCTGAGTACGATTTAATCATAAAAACCAACAAAAGTATAGGGAACGATAAATATTGAAAGCTATGGAACGTATATGGAACGTGCGACACAGGTTGATGACCTAACGCGTCACAACTAACCTCTTTCTGTTGATCGGTCAGACCAAAGGCGTGATCCTCGATAGGGAAATGAGACAAAGTCCTAATGCTACTGCTATTCTTGGCACTGTTATTCATAAAGAATCCGAGAATCCTCCATGAAACTCCGTTCATCCTGTAACTCATTTCACTGCTATTTACGAGCGAAAGTTTCTTCGAAAAACGATCAAAGATCGAAGTAAACGAATACGTGGCCGATCAAACTCGTTTTCACACGCAATATAGGCCCGAACTCCATGATCTCATTAATTTCTTATCAGCGCTTCTGAAGCATCGTGATTGGTCTATAGAATTTGACACACCGATATGTCTCGAGCCTTTGGATCGTGAAAAATATTCATGCGGAGAAAAGCAACAGCGATGGTTGCTCATCGGTGGGGCGAAACCCAGAGCTAAGCCTTAGTGGAAGGGATGACCGTTCCTGCATTTCATTACGATTGTTAACTTAAAAAAAAACTACAAATAATAATAATAATAAAAACGTAATCAATTTGGAAGAAAAATTTGTGGCGAAGTTTGAACTTTCGACCGAAAAAGAATAGAAGTATAAAAGATGGAATCAACATACTTGGTAGAAACATAACGAAAGACTGGGAAAAAAGTGTGCGTTTTTTTAAAATCGCCGGATTTATATCATTGCGATCTTTTGCTATGTTCATGTATTATCGGGAACAAAATATGCTTACCTTTTGCAATTCTTTTTTATCTTCACATTTCCTGCAAAATATACATAGAAATTGACTTGATTTCATATGTATATAAAACACAATTAAAATAGCGTTATTCATGTTCGTCGGTGACTACGATTTTCCGTGTAAATCCATATTAGGAATTCTTGCCATTTTATACTTTTAAACATTAATGTTATTATTGAAGTTTTATACGTGAAAACACATCGGTTCGACGTACGTAGATTAATAACTTAACTAAAGCTCTTCCTTATTTATAATGCAATATAGTTAACTTTTTCCAATGCTTAACAGTTGTACTTGAGGATGAATGCAATCGAATTTGGTATTGGATGGATAATCCGATACGGAATTCCTTTGTATCGTAGAAAAATAATCTCGTTGTTTTCTTTAACTATCCACTAAGGATAGAAGTCCATCTCTGTAGGCTTCTTCCATGTTCTCGATGGTTTCCATGAGAACTCCTTTTTTACCTTCTTCTTTTAACCCTTACAAACGGCTGCTCGAGCGCTGGAATCAAAAGGGTAACGATTTATTGTTGCGTTTCGAAGATATCAAAGAAATGAAATATTAGAATGTTAAAGTCTATGAGGAGATAGAATACCTGCTCTTTCTGACAAAAGTTCGTTTCGCCGTTCTCGTAAGTGGAGCGATAAATTATCCACCATTTGCTCAATAAAATTGTCGAGAACGATCGATCTATTAGCCGATATTATTAGTGCCCTGCAGACGGGACACTCCGGTTTTTTTTTCATCCACGTTGATATACAGTAATGACAAAAGGAGTGAGTACAAGTGAGTGTCACAGCCTTTACGAATATTTCGGAGCAAATGCTGCAGGTCAATTGCTCGTCCATTATGTCGCCAACTTTGGTGATAACCCCGATATCACGACCGGCAGAAGAACACGGACTGTCTACCGTCAAGTCTATAGTTTCCAATACTTCCATTTGGCCAGTTGTACCGTTATCCAATAACTGTACCAATAGGCAATCCGGTGCGGCGCTTTTCGATGTCTCCATCTTTGCAACTGCGACACGAAGATATCGATATGGAAAACTTGACAAAAACCTCTTATCGTGTATTTAAAGAATCTCAATTCGATAAAAATTCTTGCTCGCTTCAATTGGAATCTCGAATGGAAACGGCTCTTTATAACTATTACCTTTGTATTATTATTTTTAAATGAAAATTGTATAATTCCGTAGTGTTCTTATTCTATGAATTACACGACTCGTAACAAGTATCGAAAGCATTGAATTTTACAATACCATTTCCCACAGTGGACTGAAGTGACTCGGTAATTGCCGCTTGTTCCTTGAGAGCGTTCTCTGTTTCCTTTAACTTTTGTTCCAGCAGTGCCTTTTCATTGAGAAGCTTCTCCTGAGTGCTTTTCTCCTGTTTCACCAAATTTTCCATAACAATCGCCCATTCGGCTTGTTGCTGTTCCCTCCATTTGTTCATCTGTTCCCTCATCTGTTTCTCCACAGTTTCTTTTTCCTGTTTGCTCGTGTCTAGAGCGATTTGCCATTTTTGTCTCTCTTCGTTTAGACGTTCCTCGAACTTCTGTCTTTCCGTCTCCAGAGTGGAGAGTAAATCTTTGTACGATCGTTGAAGATTCGATTCGGCTTCGTTGCCTGCTTTTATCTGTTTCTGTAGGTCCTGTATTTCGTTATTGAGATCCTGTGTTTTGTCCTGTGCCAATCCTTGATTTTTCAGGAGTACGTCGAGTTGAGCTTTGAGCTCTACTTGCTCGTTTTGTTTGCTCTGCAATTTTGCCTCCAATTCTTTTCTCTTAGCTTCCTGTGTTCGGGCGAATGTTTTCTGCTGCGTCAAAACAGTATCCATGAGGCATCTGTCGAGTCTCTGTCTTTTTCGGCCAACGTCCGACTTTGGGCACAGTGTAAAGACGTATCTGAATTCTTCGGAGCCGCTGAACTGAATGATGTCTCGAGGGTTCAGTACTTTAGGCACTTTGGGCTCCAGTGGTACGTCGTTCAACAAAGTATCGGTGGAACTCAAGTGCGTTATCGTCCAATTGCCACTTCCGTCGCATCTCAGAACAGCGTGGTTGCGGGATATCAATACGTGTGGAATTATCGCGTCGTTGTTTCTTGCTCGACCTATTTTGAACTGCGAATTGTACAATTATTATGAAAATCGAAACAATGCACCGTAGTTATGATTTTGGGATAATCTTTGGTCATTTGGCAACTTACCTCGCTTTTGTCAACGTATATATCGGGAAATGGTGAATTTTCTTTATCGAGGTTGACAAGTACAGGCTCTTTGTCGTCATTCAATGGTCGTTTGAGACCTTCCATACCGAACATTTGTTATATTGCCTTTATTAGATCGCGAATCGACTGCACATAACCATTAAAACAGTTTTAACGTCTGGCGCGCATTACAACTTCACTATAATTGAATGTACGCGTGCGACTACTTGGCATCCAAATGAATCTCTATTATGTACGCTGAAAGTGCGCAAACACATCAATTATTCGTATTTTTGAAAATTTATTTGTCGAATATTGAATCTTTGTGTTGTGATTGCGAATAAATACGCTGTGTTCGTTGCTGGCCGGGGGGTAGCACGACTCGGTATTTTTGGTATGAGCAATGTCCAAAGGTTTTAGGGTCCTGATCTGCCACTTAGAGCGCTAGTTATGTTATGAGAACTTTGCATGCGCACATATATATAGCCACCGATATACAGGGTGTCTCACGACGGAATGTCATCCGCGAAAGGGAGGTTTGGGGTGAAATTCCGTCGTGGGACACCCTGTATAATATTTCGGCAATACCCATGACAGCGTCGGGGATCCTTAATTCCATGTGTTGCCTCTTTTGTATTTTTTTCCAAAACTTCGGTCGTTTAGCAAATGGAAAATGCAGTTTTTATATCGTTACACCGTGGCTCAGTCGGTAATACACGTTGTGTCGTCGGATACCGTCGGTCGGTAGTTCAGTGGAGTTAAGTCTGCCATTTCTGGATTTCACCATTCTGGTAACTTTCCCTATCAGGAACGATCTCCTCCACCGTGGTTCCTAATGTCCCCATGCAGGTCAAGTCCCTCAGTCCCTCCCGATCTACCCCACGCGTTGATGCTATCTTTTCTTTATTACCTTTTCGGTTGCGCAGCAATTGGATGTCACAATGATAAAGGATAAACGTGATACCAATCGATCGTCTAATTGACGCCGGTCCTAAAATAAAAACAATGTGAGTGAATCTCTGCAAACATCGTAAGCAGCGAGCAGAATGTTTCGATCCGTGACGAAGACTTTACGACCAACTTCATGAGGTTTTCGAATAAATGTATACAGTAGTCAGACGTATCGGAGTATCTTCTGTTTTCGTGTATATGGAAGAAAAGAAACCTCGCCGAGTAGTGAGAGGAAGTATGCGCGTTGAAACGTAAACCCACAAGATGTCATCGGAATGCTCACGACAACGAAAGGAATAACCGTTATCGTCCGTTAAACATTTCGCACGTACAACATACATTCATCGTTTACACTGCTGAAACGTCAATTAGTTCGCGACATCCTATCATAATAATGCCAGGGTAAGTGACTGTGAAATCACTGAAAGTGCACTTTTTCTGCTCCCTCGATAGTCTTTTTGTAGCTGCTCGTTTTTTTTTTTTCGACTTCACGAATACATAGATATACGAGCATCATAATAGAGAAATCATACGTTTACGTCGTGTTTCGTACCTCAGTAATTACAGTCTTGCCGCGAGTTTGCCATAGGAGGTCTTTTAAATCGTGGAAGTTTCCCCAGTGATGACATTCTCGGTACAAAGTCACGATGACACTAATCGTTTTAACTATTCTCAGTATATAGTTTCGCAATTGCGTGAAAAATGACATCTCAACGGTAGTTTTTGGAGTTAAAACGAATGAGTAAGGAACAGTCTGTACAAAAATGACGTGCGTTGCTGTTTTGATTCGATCTGATCTGATTAAAGAAAATTCAAGTAGTTTTCATAATTCAACGTAACCTAAAAACCTACGAGGAATATGGTACGAAAAAAAATAATCGATACGTACTTCAAACCATCAATACTCAGTCTTCTTGTTTCCAGATGTCAAATTATAGTAGGAATGTTCATACCCAAAGGCAAGCGGTGATAGACTACGATCGACAATTTCAAGAGGACCTGGAGAGAGCTCAAGCTCTTAGCTTGGAGAGTCTTGCCCTAGAAAAATTCAAATTGCAAAAGCAACAATTGGAATGCAGGAATCAGACACGCGTTTCCTATGCACGTCCGCAACAAGACAACGGCCCAGGCAGTAGCAATGTTTCTGAGACCGACTGCGTATTTCAAGCCAGTGATAAGTATGTGAAAACAGTCCCACTAAAAATTCACAATATCGTGGTTGGATCGATTTTTTTTTGCTTCAAGATTTCACCTTCGAAGTCGGCCAAGGCCTGGTGCGAGTCAACAAAAAAATACACCCATAATAGCACCGCCGCCTCCTATACCGTGCAGACGAAACTCTACAACTTCCAGCGGCGGAAATCTACCTGGTCCCGCAACAGATCTTATAAATTTTACCAGCCCTGTCAAGCAAGATAATCATCTAGATGAATATTGCACCACTGCACCACCGCCACCGCCGCCGTAATACATTCTATTTCTAAATCATTGTCGCAGCGGTCCGCTCGAAATTTCCTTTTATTGCAGTGATATTTTTAATATGAATTTGTCGCCTTCAGAAAAGCTCCCATAGAGCCGAAATGGGAAACTCATCCGGCACTGCTGAGACGAACTTCTAGAGTATCACGAAGCAACAGTTCAGCCGCTGCGTATCAGTCACGTGACTTTCGATATCATTCGTTGTCACCGGGACCAAGGGCTTCCACAGCCCCCTGCACACCCGGTACACCTGGAATAAGTCCCGTATTATCAAGGGCAAGCAGTGTAAGCAGCAACATTCCTGAAGGAATCCCACAGGCACGTCGAATTCTATCCTTTACAACGCTCTAGGCTCGACTTTTAAATATCAACTCTCAACAATTGTGATCTTTGAACAGTTTTCCCTTTTCAAAAGTTCTAAACTATTAACCTTTGACCCATTTTTTACGTTCCAGCCGGCCTGGAATATTTTTACTTTTAGTCAGTATTTCTTCACGCAGGTACCTAGACAGAAACAAAACAAAAAGGCAAACGTCACCCAGGAAAGACTTGTATAATATGACTACATAACGAGACTATTTTCAAAGGCGTTGAGAATTGTTTGATAATCGTTTTTGATAAATGTTACGCGAATGAGTTACGTTAACCTGAAAGTATTTGCAGATAATTGGGAAGTGCCTTCAATCTATTTGTAAAAAGTAATAATTGAATTTTTAAATGAATTCTTGGATGTCATGTTATCTTGCACACGCTCTATTATCTTTTCGTATACAGAAGAAATCTAAGCTCATTTAGCATAAACGATATTGTAGTATTGGTAACATCTGCACTCGAGAATTCCTTACAATTTTTGAACATCTAACAGAGGATTGATCATATTTCTCCGGTCTTTCCGTGTCATTCGCATTCTATGGACAAGTCATACATCAAAGTAGCTCCACATTACGATAGTCAAAATAGTAGCTTCTTTCAAAGTCCCGATATTAATCGCTGAATCATCGATGGCTAGTGCACGTTTTCAGACTACAAATTGGTAGTTGTAGATTTTTACTACAAACACAAATGCAGATGAAATTGCTCATCTGTCTGGATTGAGAAAAAATAGGACTTATTTGGCTAACGGTGGAGATGCAACATCATCTAATCGAATCGTCATTACCGTTTACCCTCGGTGGATCATATGCTTTGTCAAACACGCAACGCTCACTATCGGCCATACTATATCGCATTCCCCGTTCCCTCGTACATCAGAAACTCGAAGATTTGTGAGCGCTTGATTTATCGATTACATCTGTTGCAGATACCACCGCTCCCGTTGAATTATAGGCCCGTCGTTAATCCACCTGTATCCGCGGCCAATCCAGCAAAGCCTGTTTATCCGATAGACGACGGGCAGCTCAACGTTTTAAAAGTCATAGAGAAGAAGCCAAATAGTAATCTAATAGATTTGAGCGTTTTTGAGAGTACCGAGGACAAGTCGAACGTGAGGGTTAGCGTTTTAGAGGCGTTCGATCCACTGCTCGTCAAGACTGAGGACATTACCGTCAATCTTATGGAGTCGAAAGACGGTAACGTGATCTTCGATTAAAACCTTTATTTATGTAGTGGTCAAAAATGTACATTTTCCTACTTTCTTATCTTATCGCGTTGAAGTGGCTCGATTTTTGTACTCTTTTCGCTAACGTATAATTTCTTGGCCGGCAGATACCGAATCTCAGGTTAGCGGTTCCGTTTACGATCCGTTCGATCCATTCGATTACATGTATAGCACAAATGAGAGCGTTAACTCTGATCCGGTGTACGTCGCGGTCGAGAAAACGGCCAAATCGCCGGCGGTTTCACCCGCCGCACCACCACCGCTGCCACCGAGAAATTCATCAGCCTGGAACACTATAGAAAGGCGGAAAACGTCGCTCGACCGACGAGTGAGTACTTAAAAAACAAAAGTCAAATCTCGAGTATACATATACGTATTTGTTGGTAGGAAATAATGAAAATAATTTTCCATAGAAATATTATTTGACGAACGATTAAAAAAATGAAAAGAATTCGTTACAGCGACTAATTTTGGTACTCGAACAAAAAGCCAATTTTCGAACGTCCGTACATCGAAAAGTGGTTACCTTCGTAGTTTAAATCGGTTTGGAATAATAGAAACTTTGGTTTATTCCAGCAAAAGAGACAAACGCGTCTTTACGAGAACGTGACGGTAGTTAAAGCTCGTGCCTCGTTGCACGACTGTGATCTCAAAGCGTTTCACAAAATGATAAAGTCCGTTCGAGGTAAGAGGTAACTTCGTTGAAATTTCGAAAATTCGTAGTCTTTCGAAATACGCGAATACCAAGCCAAATTTCTTTTCCGTTCAGGTGAATTCCCGTTCAACGATCCTCGGACAAATATCGGTCATATAATAAGTCCTATAATGGAAAGTTTGTATCCTGATGGTACTAGCATCAAACTAGTCGTTTATCCACAACTTCCGGGTAACAGTGACCCGACCCCGTCCATAACATTCACTTGCGATGGTGAGTCTTATTATTTTCTCCGATGTAAGATCGATCGAGCCGCCGGATAATCTATTATTATTCTTTTCTCGTACGTGCAGTTAATTGTAGCGTCGAGCATGTTATTCTCAACGTTGCCTGTTCCTTCGAGGACGAAGACACGGTTAACGTCGACAAGTATTGTCTCCGAGTCTGGGGACTGGCGGAATATCTTGCGCCCAATACGACCCTCGCGCAATACGAGTACATACATCAGTGCATTAAATTGGAAAAAGATATCGAGCTTGCTATAATGACCAAAGGACAAATGAAAAGATCTATAGCACGAACGGTGAGATGAAAATGAACAACGGCAAACTTTCAATGACTTTACGACTTTTGTAGTAATTATTTGATAGCAGTTGCCAAATCTATACGATATTTATGTTTTCATTGGCTCTTATGCTATAAGACGTTCCAAATTCGAAGACACAAGAAAAATGTTGTATTATAGTCAGCACATAAAATAATAATAAAGGCCTTAACAGCGAAATTGAAAAAGCCTTACTTCAATGGATTTGCATTATCGAATAGGTTCAAGATGACAATCGCGATCAATCACTCACATTAGAAGAAATCTTGCCGAACGAGCCGAGGCAGCCAATATCATACGATGCGTTAGTTATTCTGCTAGGTACGTTACCATCAAAACCGCTATTTTTCTAGCACGATTTATTCTATTCATCAGCACGATCCTTTGAAACAAAATATTTTTGAATTTTGCAGAAACCGTCGAGAAAGAAATGGAACGAGTCGAAACTGCTGCCCTACAATTGGCGACAACGAATCACAGTGCCAGTCTCTTACCGCAATTGCAACCCCGCGGTGTATTTCAAGCCGTCAAAGCCGTTTGCGCGTTGATGGGAAACATCGAGACTTACGAAATTACCGAGGCTGTCGACAATTTTGTAAATGCCTGCTGTCAATTTTTGCCTCAAGTTCACACGACGCACATCGAATGCAAGAAACCCGAGGTTTTGCACGAGGATGGCGATTATTCGGTCGTTACACTCAGAACAAAATTTCCCGATGTCATAGCTTCGCACTGTCACAAAATTCGTGACGCCGTTCAAGATCTCGTCGAGACGTACTGTCACGCTTTCAGAGTCGATTTTCAGTTGAATACACGCGGCGAATTTCCAACGAGTACGTTCCGATTCGAATGTTAAGTAATGCCCTCTTATTCTACTTTTATTTGATTATATGTTTTTTCCTCCACGAAAATTTGTAGACACGATGGTCTCGTCTGAAGTTTTGGACACTGTTCTCGTGAGAGTCGGCGCTGTACACAGACTGCCGACTACCTGGAAACACGATGATTACATTGTCGCTGCTCAAATATTTCACGGTACCAGACCAGTGGGTAATCCCGTACTCTCGGATCCTATGACAGTGGGTTCCAACTTTCATCCACGTATTTTATTTAACACTTGGTAAGTCCTGGTGCATACGTCGTGTGTCATAAGAAATTACGATTACTTTATTTTCGTTTGAACATATCGTTATCATTGAAGATGCCCTGAGTGCCGTAGCATTCTTAACGTATAGAAAAACAATTTATCGACACGAAAAACCTAATAGAGAATGTGACTGCTTCAGGTTGGATTTTCGTGGCATAAGCGTGTGTCAAGTGCCGAGAGAAGCCAGATTGGTTTTGGTCGTTTACGGACGAACTTTGCAACCTTCCGAGCACGAGGCGAATTCGTCGAACGAAGGTTCAATGCAAAAGGAGGAGCTTGGATGGGGAGCTATACAATTCTTCGATTACGATGGGTATGCGAATCTGTCGCTTCTTCACAATTTTGGCGATTCATTTATTATTATTTATTTTTAACGATTATTCGGATCATTCAAGCTATTTTTAGCGTATGATTTTATTTAAACTTTTATTAATGAGTATTCGTATCGTACCAAGCATGATGAAACATCAGTATGTAGATTTCTATATTCACTCATTGAAGCATTGATTTTTTTCAGGGTTATGAGCCAAGGAAGTTTTTTTCTATCGCTGTGGCCCGCGATTGCGGATAAAAGATTGGGTCCAGCTCCAGCTCCGGGTATTCATCCTCATGGTGACATAAACCCAATTATAGGTATAGAGTTGCCCGACTACGGAGGCAACGTAGTATTTCCAAGAGAACTGCGGGATCACGCTGTCGAGTCGCTGGACATTAATTCTCTCGATCAAAATACGAAGGAATTGCTGATAGACATAACACAGCAAGATACGTTCTCCAGACCACCTATCGATGAGAGGGAAATATTGTGGGAGAAACGACACTATTTGCATGACAGGCCTGAAGCATTGCCGAAAGTATTATTGGCCGCGCACAGTTGGGATTGGGCATGTCTGCCGGATCTCCACGCATCTCTCAGAATATGGAGTCCTCTTCCACCCGTTCAAGCACTCCAGTTGTTGTTACCTTGGTAATGTGTGTTCTTGTCGATAATAACTCGTTGGATATTTTATTATCTATAAGAAAAACTGACACTGACATTTGCCATCAAAACCGTTACAATCGCATTATTTCCCACATTTCCAGTTTTCCTGATCTGAAAGTTCGAGAAATGGCGATCGGGTGGATTCACGAATTAACGAATGACGAGCTGGTGGACTATTTGCCTCAATTGCTTCAAGCATTGAAGCACGAGACATACGAGGCATCGCCATTGGCAAGGTTCTTACTCGAACGAGCTTTGCTGTCACCGCGGGTAGCCCATCACATTTATTGGCTGCTAACGCAAGCTCTTCCGGGACCAAGTCCCCAGGTACAGGTCGGGTGCTCATTGTCAACCATTCATCTAATGTCTTTTCTGTCCCAATCACGCCACATCGGGGATCGCATCGATTCGTTTCGTATTAATTGTCCCCTCTAATACGGTATTCTTCGATTGCTCACTTTCAACTTTCCACAATTTAGAATTCACCAGAAGCCTCACCCGAAGACGACAAGAGCATCAGCTTAGCGCGTTATCAGAGAAGACTTCAATTGATGCTTCGTGCATTGCTCGCTGTGGTCGGCGAAGCATTGAGAAACAGTTTTCTCACCCAACAATTGTTAGTGAAGGTATGGCATTTGCGAAAACATCAAGGATGCGAATTATCAGGAACATCCTTAGGAAATTGAAAGACGAATATGATAGTTGAGTGATGAAAAGTATCGGTGTATTTTAATTATGGTCAAAGATGCCAAAAGTGAACTTTCAATAATTTTTTATCAATCACGATCGAAAATTATTATCTGCCTATTGAGACGTAGTTACATTCGTGTCCCAGCTGTTATCGAGTCGAATGTTAACATCCAATAATTTGTCGTTTTGACAGAGCCTCCATGAAGTTGCGGAAAATATTAAAGTCACGAAAGACTCGTTGCGTATGGAATCCCTCAAAATCGGATTACAAAACATTCATTGTCAGCTTATGGAAGATGAAGGTACATGTTTACCGCTCTCACCAAGCCGGGAAGCCTACGGTATTAATGTACAGACGTGCTCCTACTTTCCTTCGTTCACGTTGCCATTGAAAATAAGTTTCATCGGATGTGACAACGTCATAAGTCCGGCTATTTTCAAGGTACAAATTTTCTTCGCAAGGTTTTTAAAATTGGAATAACCAAACGTTTTCTCTTCCCGTTGATGTTTTATGATATCGATTTTTGTTCAGGTCGGCGACGATTTGCAGCAAGACATGCTGACCCTTCAGATGGTACGCATAATGGACAAACTCTGGTTGAAAGAGGGCCTGGACTTGAAAATGGTAACGTTCGCGTGTGTACCGACGGGAAACAAACGCGGTATTATCGAGATGGTTACGAACGCGGAAACCTTGCGAAAAATTCAAGTCGAGTTTGGTCTTACGGGATCGTTCAAAGATCGACCGATCGCTGAGTGGTTAGCGAAGCATAATCCGTCGGAGCTCGAATACGAGAGAGCCGTTGAAAATTTCACTGCTTCGTGTGCCGGTTACAGCGTGGCAACTTATATACTTGGAATATGCGATCGTCACAATGACAATATTATGCTTAAAACTTCGGGTCATTTGTTCCACATTGATTTCGGAAAGTTCCTTGGCGATGCTCAAATGTTTGGTAATTTCAAGAGGTAAGCGGTACTTTTGACCATTTAAATTACCGGTTATACCATTTTAAATAATCGTGCCCATTGAATCGAAATTTTGGATTAGAAAATGCTGATGCCTGGTAAACCGAGCAAAAATTTCATGATGAAGAATTCTTTTTCTCTTTTACGAATTGACTTACGGGTTTTTTTTAAATCGTTATTATTATTTGAAACGCAAAAATATTTCGTTCGTTCAAAATTGATACAATTGTTGATATTTCATTGCAGGGATCGAACGCCTTTCGTTCTAACATCCGACATGGCATATGTGATAAACGGCGGTGACAAGCCATCCGCAAAATTTCATCACTTCGTCGATTTGTGTTGTCAGGCGTTCAATGTCGTGCGTAAACATGGAAATCTGATTCTCCATTTGTTTGGACTGGTGAGTATCTGTAATTAACGAAAATAAATGTAATAGGGAGTAGCACAAGATCTCGGAGGAGGCTGTGGTCGATGATCGAACTCGATAGAGCCAGTTCTGAAACGGTCAGATTTGGAATATTTTGTGTTACGAGAACGAAAAGGCGTTATAAAAAAAAATATAGATTCGAGCGCGTGTTTATCGCACGACCGACCGTGAATGCTCGGTCAAAGTATTGTTGAGAGGAAAAAAAGAAGTGAAAACCGCAACGGATGGAGCCATCCTGTTGTGTTATCGTAACCCCAGGCATTGATATCGCTCTTCGAGCCCTTTACCGAGATCTCGTTAATTAGTACGCGTGCGTTGCGATACGACGACGATTATGCCTCAGTAGCGACCAAAATAGCGGCGAGACTATAACGCACTTGACGATCGTGTGATTCGAGCGTAAAATCAAGTGAACATGGAAGACTCGATCGTCGTTAAATATTCGAGATCTTGGACGAAAAACCGTACGGTCCGTTCTGCGAATACTCTCAAAACTGGTGACATCGAAATACGAGAAAAGTTTAAAAAATCGAAGATGAACGAATACACGAATCCACAGATGACTTCGTCCGGAATACCCGGAGTGACGATGGACGCCGTTAGCTACGTGCAAAAAGCATTACTACCGGGACAAACAAATCCCGAAGCTGCAGCGACCTTTGCCCGAATGATCGAGAGCTCGCTCAAAAGTTGGTTCACCCAGTTCAACTTCTTTCTTCACAATCTCGCACAGTTGAGATTCAGCGGGGAACACAACGATGGAGAACTCTTGTCATTCATTCCTCGCACGTACACGTGAGCTTCAACATTTCTCTACCAAAGTTATTAAGAGAAAACGAGCCATTGGATGGAAAAACATCTTTACGGAATCCTCGCTTCTTATTCCAGAATGCAACAAGAGGGACAATTGACGAGTGTCCAAGTTCATGGATATCAGAAACGCTACGATCCGGAGAAGTATTACATGTACATATTGAGGATTCAGAGAAAGGGACACGCTGATCCTACGTACCTCTTTCGATCGTACAAGGAATTTTGCGAATTTTATCAAAAGCTGTGCATTCACTTTCCTCTCGCTAAGGTTGCCAGGTAAGCTAGCACGATTTCATTGTATGATCCAATCATGACCATTTTTCTTCAGCCATTCAAAATCACGGAGAAAAGTGTCAATATATGTTCTCGCAATACTTGTCTCTTCGAATTTCAATGCTTGCTCGTCATCAGAAGAAACGACTCCTCAACTATAAACTCAACAATGTTTCATTTACGAGGCGCTTCAGAATCGTTTTATTGAAAGTTTTTTTTTCAATATATACTACTCATCACCTTTTGACCTTTTCTCTTCGTAAATGGGACGAGATCGAACTACGGTAATCCGACCACGGGATTTGGGGTTTACAAAAGCTAAATATCATCGTAATGTTTCACAAAAACATCTATTCACTTTTCTACAGTTCAACAGTAATCTAATTCTAAACAGTCAATACCGTGTACTCTGTTTCGAGAATTTTAAAAATCCATTCGAATTAAATTTTGTCCCGTAAAACGTACACGAAGTTTTTCCAAAAATGATAATCGCCGTGTTCGGACGTGTTCTATATTGATACAAGTATTCGAACTTTGGCAATTGAAAGCTTTAAGTTCTGCTGTCTCTCAACATCCGAAATCAACATTCCGACGTGTCACCACGCTAGGGAATCGACATTGATAAACGTCATCGATATACCACTAATTTTCTTGCGTTTTCTCGGTGCGAAATCCCAACCGATGATATCACTGAACGATCAAATTTCAATTTCACTGGCACTCGAGCCTCTTCCCTTTCCAAACGTGATGAATCGTTGAGCAACCTCGGCACTGTTGTCTGTCATTTGTGGAATCGGAGCTCGTACTTTTTTCCTTTTGAAATCGATTTTTCGCGATTTCGATCCAATTCGATGAAATTCATCGTTACCGTGGCGAGTGAGGTTTATCGTATCTCTGGGTAAAGGTGTTGGAACTTCGAGATTGCTCGATTCGAGCTCTTCCTTCGTTTTGTCCTCCTCGACGTTGCGAATCGCTAATTGTTCTCGGAGTCTCGAAACGATGTCATTCGTAATCACGGGCGTTTCGATATCTTGATTGTTCAAACCTGCCATTGGGTTATGAGCGATTGGTTCGGTTGGGATTTCTACCGGATGTTGATTCCGTGTGGTATCCTCTTCTCGCAAAAACGAGGCTCGGTTCGGTTGCACGTGCGTATCGAACTGCGACATTGGCCTGTAAAATCCTGCGACGCTCGTTATGTTCGGATTTTTCTTCTTGGGATTTTTATTCATCGTGAGACGCGCCCGAAACCATTTCAAACCCATGATTGAACCAGTTCGGCTTGAATATTGGAAACGTCGATCGATGAATCACTCACTCTCTAGATTTCTGAATCCATCTGAAAACACAAACTTTCTTTTATCTTGATGCAACGAAAATGAAAAATGAGATTGTTTTTTCAAAGTCGGCAATTACGTTTCGTTATTTTGAATTTACAGAAAACATTTCTTTCACTAAATCTCAAAACACAATCCACAATTCAATTTACAAAACTGTATCACTTCTGGCGACATATTTTGGCATTTGCGAATATTCAATATAAACATAGCATTTCGTGGGAAAAGTTTTGTGACGGTTGATAGCGAATTAATGATTCTTTGATTTGAACTTACCTCATGGCTCGCGTTAAATGTTACCTCCCGATCGTTGTGTTCACGAATGACCCGCTCAAACCAACAAAGTCGATGAGTGGCGATGTTTATCTGTCTTCTTATCTGATGGCTATCGTACCCCGTTCGTCGTGACTTCGCCAAAGGTGTGTCCGTTCGTGAAATACGTTTCAATGCATATCAACCACGAACGTTCGTCGGTTAACAGATTAATTCTTGTTTCCAAGGATTGCTTAATTAACCAGCAGAAATTTACCAAAGTATAAAGTAAAAAAATTGCCTCCATGGGACCACAAAAAAAAAACAGTTTCGCACGTCGTTATCTTCCCATCGCAACACAATTGCAACAGAAAATCCGTGATATTGCGTGATATCGTTTCCAAAAATCGTCCAGCGAATATTTTGTAAATCCTTCAACGCTCGAAAATCGTCAATTTTATTTCCAAGCGACCCAAGCGAAACAACGTATAAAATTAAAATGTTCGTCCTCACGAAAAAAATGCAATGTATTTCCAGTTTTATCATTTCCCGATACATTGATCTTTATCAAATATCAATTGACTGATAATTTTCCGATCAGCGACGTCGCCACGAAGCTTACACGCAGATAAACTTCAGTCACTCAAAACGGAACATTCAATGGATTAAATAAACAAAATATTTTCAGTTTACCAAGCGGCATGAGCGTTGGAAGATCGAACATCAAACAAGTTGCGGACAAAAGACGGGCGGACATTGAGAAATTCTTGTTGAGTTTGTTCAAAATGGCTCCCGAAATATCTCAGAGTGACCTGGTATATACATTTTTTCATCCCTTACTCCGCGACCAACAAAATGCTGATATACACTTGAGAAAAGTAAAAGGTAATTATCCCTTATTGGTGCAAGTATTAATATCCAAAGTTAATATTCACCGACGCTTTTCTTTGTATAGAAATGATTTTTAGTAAAGTTTTTGAAACCGTATAAATAATTATGTATAAGTATGATCGAGTCATTATACAAGATTTTCGAACAGAAAAAGATAGTTCGTATATTCACTGTCCAAACCCTATTTCTGTCTCAATTGACACTAATGGTTTTCGTTTCGCAATAGCCCTCGTGTAAAATAGCTGATTTCGTACAAACTATTTTTATTGGAGTAAATGAAAAATATTTCAACAATCCTGCCAGCACGTGTCAATCTCATTCGCAGAATTATCTCCCACAGTTGGCAATTGGTGGGCTGAGAAGAAGATCCGTGAAAATGTTCAAAGTGGACAAATTAAATTATCTCTTCACTACACGCGTGGAACGTTGTCGGTGATGATTCATCATGCACGAGGTTTGCCCAAAGTTGCCAATGCTCAGGAGCCCAATACGTACGTGAAGGTATACTTGAAGCCTGATCCTACCAAGGTGACCAAACGAAAGACCAAAGTCGTGAAAAAGAATTGTCACCCTTCTTTCATGGAGATGGTAAGCGAAAAATTCTTATCTGCGTTTATTGATTCGTAAATGAAAACAAAACCTGATTCGAATGTGCATTCTTGTGTTTTTTTGCCCAGTTGGAGTACCGAATGCCTTTGGAAGTTATAAAAGACCGGATGCTCGAAGCGACTATTTGGAATCACGACACCCTGCAGGAAAATGAATTTCTCGGTGGTATACGTTTGCCGCTTGGTCGTCTCGACTTGGCGAACGAAACGGTCGAATGGTTCCCGCTGGGAAGTCTTCGATAGAATCGTTGCGTTCATAAACGGCTACGTGGAAGCTCGAACAGCATTCGACAAAGTTCACGGTCGTTAAGTGCACTCACGATTTTAACGTATTGTGTAACTTGCGAAGTTGAGACGTAAAAAAAAAAGCGTTTGTTCTCGGAGATTTCGTAACGTAAGGAGTCCCGAAGGTCAAGAGTCATCAGGCAGAAACGAATTTCTGCCGTCAATACGTATAGATTTTTGTACACTTCCGGAATTCCGAGTAGCCTAGTATCGCCGATAAATGCGGGTTAGATGGAATATAACGCGCCGAATTACGAATTAACCAAAGGTCCTAGAACTCTAACCTCTATTGATTGGCAAAACCGCATTGAGATTCGAATAACTTTTGTTAACACGCTGTTTTTCATGAACTTTTTTTTTTCTGTGAAATCGAGTTGGACGAGTCATGTATCAGACGTTCCGTGCGGGAACGTTGAGAGAACGTTCGAATTCTTTGTCGCTCGGTCAGATTAATTTTGTGATATAACTATTTATTTGCAATCCGTGCCGTATCGTCGGTACTCAATTTTCATGTAAATACATTATCAAACGAAATGAATTTTTACAGGCGCTGCGTATTTTGCAGTTTGGATATTGTAAACATCACCGTGATGTTTAGCGCGTAACGGTAAACATTTTAATACCGTTACTCGTATTAGAATTAAACTGATGTTTATTATCGGTCGATAGATTTGGAAAATAAATCATTGTGTACTCGTGGGTAGATTATAAATATTTCGTCGTATTTAATCGTATTTTTTCGATTCGCACACAATTTCCGTCGTAGCCTATAATCACAGATCAAAAAATAGCTCTTCTCAGAGGTGATCAAAGTTCGTGAGATATTTTTGGACGAATAAATTCAACTGAATTTTGTGTACAATAAAATCGTGTTATCGCTTCGCAGTGTTCTGTCGTAATACAAAATCAAATAATTATTGCAAACCGAGCTGTGCCTGGAGTCAATTTCGTCCGTCACGTGTTTTCATTATTCACTCACCAACTGTTTCATCATTACGCACTTTCGTTACTCGAGAAAGAAAAAAATATTAATTTGTCTGCGTATGAAAAAAAAAAAAAAAATTCGGAACCTGATACGTAATCACTGTGAGATTTCGAATTTGCGTCGCAGACACTTTTCTTGTACTTTGTTCGTATTATATTCAGTGTGGCCTTTGACGAATTGCTCTAGTATCAATAATACCATTCGCGTTTGAAGATAAGCGGCTAATCTCCTTCGAATCGTAAATATTTGTAGAAACATCGTCGATAGAAAGGAAAAAGTCTCATGGGCATGACATTCGGTAAATGTACAATAACTGTCAATAAATTATACTGTATTGTAACGCTATGTAATTATTGTCTCAGTTTTATCGAACGTCGGGCTCTTATCGAACTTCGGCGTAATGAATGACCACCGAGAGTGTTGGGAGTTGAACTCGACCCTGCTAAAATTCGACGTTTCTTCCACTCATCGATATCGTGACTTTTCGAAACTTTGCCCGTGAGTCCGTTTCGTAAGAGACACATACGCGCGTTCAAATCGGCGAATGAAAAAATTTAACACGCACGACTACATTGTAGACATTTACGGGTGTCCTTTGTTGAAACAAAGTAGAACAATTGTTTGCATTACTTCTTGGTGATGATTTTGCGTTGGCATGTTTCATCAAAGATCCATACGGTTGTTGCGCCGCGTCAGCCAATCGCTAGACCCTCCTGTTTGTAGTTCTCCAGTACCCTCTTGAAAACACGCAATCGGGAATATCTCGAGAAACATCGAAGGCGCGATAAACTTACGTATATACACGTGAAATCTGTGAACTCAGAAAACAACATGTATCTTACAAGTAACACATTTTTTCCACGTACGGAGCGTTATAGTGCGTATCTCCCAGAAGTACGAGATAAAAGATACGTACACATACACGGATATTCATACGTACGCGTATATGGGTGCAGAACCGCAGCCGTGCAATGATCTTAGTGGCTCGGACTTTGAAATATGAAACACTCATCCTCGCAAAGGTCAAGCTCAGTTGTCTGCGGTTTGAGCTTGAAGGCGGCCACCGCGTGTCAGTCCGAAATAGAGAAAAGAAGAATGTTCAGGAAGGTGACAATATTGGACGGTGGTTTTTCGACGCAGATGTCGAGACACGTTGGGGAGAGAATAGACGGTGATCCATTGTGGACGGCGAGATTCCTCGTAACCGATCCGGACGCGGTATTAGCGACGCATCTTGACTTCTTACGAGCCGGCTCCGAGATCATTCAAACGAACACGTATCAAGCTACGGTGACCGGTTTTATGGAATATTTGAATGTAGACGAGGCCGAGAGTTTGAAGATCATAAGCCAAGCTGTGGACATTGCGAGGAGAGCCGTGAAGATATACACCGAAGAAATAGCCGACCGAAAAGACGCGCCCAATAAGGAACCCTTGATAGCTGGATCTTGCGGACCTTACGGTGCTTCGCTTCACGATGGATCGGAATATACCGGTGAATACGCGAGCAACGTTAACATCGAAATGATGAAGAATTGGCACAGGCCCCGGTTCGAGGCACTTATTAATAGCGGCGTTGATCTACTCGCTTTGGAAACAATACCCTGCGCGTTGGAAGCCGAAGCGCTTGTTCAATTGCTCAAGGAATTCCCGGAAACACGAGCCTGGCTTACCTTCTCGTGTCGAACGGACGGTAAACACATCGTCGACGGAAGCGACTTTAGAAAAATCGCGATTAAGTGCTACAAGGACGCTACGCCTGGACAGATTATCGGCGTTGGTATTAATTGTATTGCTCCGCAAAGCGTCGCTTCTCTCATTCGCGATATCAACAGCGAACGAACCGGGGATCTTGTGCCACTTGTTGTCTATCCGAACAGCGGCGAAACTTATACCGTCCTCGACGGATGGAAAAACATAGACAATGTTTGCCCCTTGGAAAACTTTGTACACGAATGGCTGGAAATGGGCGTTTGTTACGTTGGTGGATGCTGTAGAACTTACGCAGCTGACGTTATCAAAATACGTGTCAAAGTTCTCGAGTGGCAAAAGAAACAAAAGGAGAAGCAATCCAACGCTGCGTGAATTATGTACAATTTGTATCGTAACTCATGGACGATTATTTAATAAACGCTCCTTTTCGCCGCCCGTTGGTCGCGATAGGGGATTACACGAGAGAATTATCCGAGCGAGGCCAATCGTGCGTGTCGGCCGCGTGCGAAGCGGACAACTTTTAATGTTGTTGGAATTCGACCGATTTTGTCGTTGTCGGAATACCCGTAAACAATTTCGAAAAATTTTTTTCCGACCTGAAATATCTGGCACAACGCCGGTTCGCGTTAAAGCGAAACAGTACTGAATGTGCAATATGGCTGAAATTTCTAAACCGAGATTTTCCGAAGGTTCATTATTTCTAATGTGAACTCGAATTACTGAGTTTTGCGTGAATTAATTCTGCAGAATCTTGCGCTCGATTTTTTCATAAAGCACGTAATCTTGACAAGTTTTTTTCCGGAAGCACGTAACCCGTCTACCAAAAAACTGGGTTCGAATATTTATGAGGTTATGTTCATCGTCCGCGTGTCATCAAAGAGAATCCGATATTTTCAATTTCGCTATCGTATCACGTGCTGTGTTGTCATAAGATGTCTTACGTATCAATATTGTTCGTCTCGCACCTTGTAACAGAAGAAAGTTCGATTTTTTGTACATTGAAAATGCTGACGATTTATTGTTATAAAAGGGTAGAACAAAACGAAAAGTCTGTTAATGAAAGTGTGTCTCGCAATGTTTTTACAGGCGGTAGTGCTATCGCTGTTCCACGGACAGCGAAAGAAACGCGGAGCGCAAAGAGAAAATTCGATTTCAAGTTTCGAGAAAAAATCAAGTGCAATCGCGAATGCAAATTGTATTTAAATATATTATGTGGCGTTAGCCCGGAAAATTCAAAGTTTTGTAAAATCCTTCCGTTCGCTTAGCACCTTCCGAATGAATAAAAATGAAATTTAACGAGGATATAGTGTTACCGATTTGAAGAAAGGGAGTCGCGAGTGATGTTCTTGCACACAGGCGCATGCGCACACAGTGTGTGATTATGTGTACAGTAGAAACCCCTTTCCGTCATTCGATCAGTTTACGCGTCGGTTCGAAGCATGCGCGAGACGTAGTTGATTACGTAAGAAGCTGACGTGTTCTCGTAAAGCATGAGAGATTCTACTGTACTTATATACAGATGAAACTTTCGTAGCTTACGTAATACAGAAAAAAAAACGATCGGTAGCCAATCGCGGAGCGTCGCGATTCCACGTTTTTCTCTTTCGAGCCAATGAAGCGTATGCTCCATCTCCCCACCTCGAAAGCTAATCAGCTGCGATTTTGCGGCGTTTGATACTGTACATTTGTAGTTTGTTATCATGAGATTCGCCTCAGTACGTATCGTGACGTTCGTGCGAATTTCCGAGGATCACAAGGGAGTAATCGTCAAAAATCAAAGAACGAGAAAGGAAGTGCCAATACGCGAGTAAACAATCAGCCCCGTAATGTCAAAGGTATTGCTGTTGGACGGTAGTTTCGCTACGCAAATTTCAACTCGATTTGGCAAAAATCCCGATGGCGATCCGCTTTGGACAGCGCGATATCTCGCCACGGATCCTAACGCCGTTTACGAGACGCACTTGGACTTTTTGCGGGCCAGCTCCGACATAATCGAAACTACAACGTATCAAGCCTCTATTGGGGGTTACAAGGAACATCTGGGTTTGAGCGAGGAGGAAAGCTTGAATCTCATCGGCAAAGCGGTCGAACTCGCGAAACGAGCGATTGAGACGTACAAGGATGAAAATCGCGACAAGAGAGTCATCAACCGGGACCCTCTGGTCGCTGGTTCTTGCGGGCCTTACGGTGCCACTTTGCACGACGGTTCCGAGTACACTGGCGCTTATTGCAAAAAGGTCACCAAGGAATTCTTAATGGATTGGCACAGGCCACGCATAGAGGCTCTACTCAAGGCTGGTGTTGACCTACTGGCGTTCGAGACGATCCCTTGCGAGGAGGAAGCGATCGCCCTCGTCGATTTGCTCAAGAATTATCCCCAGGCAAAAGCTTGGCTATCCTTCTCTTGCGACAAAGATGGTGCGAGTCTCGCGAACGGTAGCAACTTTGGCGAAGTAGCTTTGCGGTGTTACCGTGCGTCTTTGCCCGGACAGATTTTGGCTGTTGGGGTGAATTGTCTCTCGCCGAAAATCGTCACGTCGCTGCTGCAGGGCATCACCGAGAACGACGCTACGCAAATTCCACTCGTCGTTTATCCGAACAGCGGAGAAGTCTACAGCGCCGAGGAAGGGTGGAAAAAAACCGATCAGAGTTGCATCGGTCCAGCCGATTACGTTCACGATTGGCTCGATCTCGGCGTTCGATACATCGGCAGTTGTTGCCGAACAGGAGCCGAAGACATCGCCAAAATTCGCACGCAAATCGATATGTGGCAATCTCAAGAGAGAGAAACGCCGCTGTGATGCAATTGTCCGGGGATTTGGCAACGTTGAGAATTTTGCTTTTCACGCTTCGTGCCTTTGTATCTTACGACTGATGAGACGAGAGCTTTTTATTTTCACCCTTTACGAGCCGTGGAAAGGGGAAGGGCAAGAGGAAGAAAAGTTTTTGTCGGAGTCGTGAGCCCGCGATCGTGGTCGCGACGATAGCCCACTGCGCAATAATAATTCAAAAAAGTCACAAACGTTACAATCAAGCTTGCTTTTTTTTTTCACCTTAGTTTCGCCGATTCTTCCACTCGGGCTTTAAGCTACACTCTATCCGTCACAAAATATATCAATTCGTTTCCTATTTCGTACACTTCTTTATTGGTTCGAATCTCGATGAGCTTGGTATCTAAATTTACGTGAAAAGTGGCGCTCGGTGAAATCTCCACTTTGCCTTTGAATATATCGTCGACGGTGGGAATTGTCCGCGGCCCAAGAATCGGATCGACGTGTCGGTACAGTTTAACCGAGGTTGCATCTAACCGATCAAACGAAACAATGTTATTGTCGCGACGGAGAGTATGAATGATTTTTTTTTGAGAGTAACGCGTACCTTTGATGTGCTTGTGGTCCTTGACGATTCGCGAAACGACTAGCTCGGCGGTATCGTCGTTGCAAATCTTTACGGACGTTCTGAAGAGACCCGAGCACTTTTGAGGATTCACCGCTGTAACAGTGATACCAGGCGTCGCGAGGAAACTCATGTAAGGCTCGCCCGGACAACATTCCTCCCTCGTTCTCTCCGGTGCTTCGTCCGAGTACTTTATCGCGATCTCGTCCAACTGCAAGCGAATAGAACCGTTCAATTGCGCAAAAGTGAACGCAGCGATTGCGCGAATTTCGAAGTTCCTTTGTTGCTGCGAAGCATCGACTTTGTACGAAAAATATAAACGTTACTTTCGCTAATACACTGTGCGATTCATTCTTAATTTCCTCGTCGTAGCTTCGATGTATTTTATCCAGAAGCAAGCATTTACCTCTAGGGTATTTTTCAAATACTCTATGCTTCCGTTGAGAACATCCACTTCGCTAAAATCTAGAGTAAGATTGAGCGCGGCTGGACCAATCGCTTCCATCTTTTCTCTCGTTGCTTGTACGAAAGGCATAACGCGCTTCATGTATTTCTTCAATTCGTTCTTTCCACCCAGTTCCGTTGCGATTACTTTGTTCTCCGGTAGATTCTTATCGTGTTTCTACAATAAAATGATTCATCGTTATTGGATTGTTTCCGATATCTTTTGAAACGAAAAAAAAAAGAAAAAAACGTAACATCATTCGTAAGAGACTTACGGTGTAGAGTTCCTTCATCGTAGTGAGGACAACGCTCTGCCATGGTGGAAATGTTTTCGCGACCCATATTGTACCGACGTTTGGCCTTTCAATGGGTTTTTCATCGGTCTTTCCTTTTCCCCCTTTTCTCGGTGCGCAGTGATTCTTCAGGAGAATTCTGAACGAATGAGCAGCATCCATGAGGTACTGAGACGATTTGACGAGAATCTCGTCGATGGGACCAACCGTGGGCCAACGAGCGTTCAACACGCTGTCTTTCCCAATTATCTCGCGTACGTGTTCTGCCACGTGGGGACATATCGGTGCCAACAAAATAGTTTGAAGTTCGATGTATTCCATTATTAAATCCCAGTTGACCATCTCGAGGGCGCTGAGTTGCAAATATTTGTCTCGGGCAGCTTGTAGCTCGAAGAAGCCTGTTCTCAGCGCTTCCTTGAACAACATTTTCGAGTAGTTCTCGCCAGTTTCCTTTATCTTCAAATTCATTTCGCTGCAAATGCAATTGACGGGTTACGTAACAGATGATTCCTTTAGATTATTTTTCAATCAACCTCTTCGTAAAACAAGGTAAAAAATAATTTGGTGATAATCCGATTATTTGCATCTTTGATGAAAATCTCAGCTAACAACGCACCTTTGGAATACTTTATCATTCATCGTATCCGGTACTCCCTTTCGGAAGGAACTTTCCGTCGCCAATACTTCCTTGACCCACTCGATGAAAGTGTACAGTCGGAGGATACCAGCGTCGGCCATAGATTCGACAAAATTGGCGTCCTCAACTGAATCACCTGCGTCCGCGAGGCACAGCCGCATACCGTCCGCAGAGAATTTCTGCACCGCTTCGGCGAGCGTCAAGAAATTGCCGTCAGACTTGGACATCTGAGAACAAATAATTCGCACCATTTTCATTACGTCGGAAAAAAGATCGACTTTGATAGAATTGACAACTTTTAGACTCGAATACTAGTCTGAGAACTTTCCTGAGATGCAGTTCGGCAACCCAAGTATCTTAATGAATCGATGTTGCGTTATTTATTGTCTGAAAAAAAATGTACCTTTGCAGAATTAAGCAGCAGATGTCCGTTAGCTCGTATTCCTTTTGGCCACATTTGCGGTTGTTTGGGCCATATAGCGGTATGATTGTAGATGAAGAAGGTGAGATGATTTTGCACCAGATCTTTGCCCGAGACTCGGAGATCGACCGGATACCAGTAGTGAAATTCGCGACGCATGTGCTCCAATGCTTCTTTCTTTATCGTTGTTTTGGGAAGTTTGCTATTTTTGAAGAATATGTAGTCCCAGACTTCCGGTGTCATTTCTTCGGGCCTATATCGAGGATAACGACCATATACTTTTTTTTTTCGTTCGAAATATTGTGAAATTCGTACATTAAATTGCCGCTTACTTTATATTTAGAGCGTTCGGTTTATTGCCCTTAAAAGTGCCACCTTGGATGAAATGGGCGACGGTGTAATAAGCCATATAGATAGTTGAATCTGATAGAGATTCTATCAGCCATTGCTCGTCCCACGGAAGCTTTGTGCCTTGAATGAAAAAAAATCAGCGATTAACCTCGCAATTTCTCGGATTTTTGGAGATAAAGAATGTACGAAAACAAAGTAAACATATTTACCGAGGCCGTAAGTTCTGGAACACGCGTACTCGTGAAGCCAGTCCAGGCACGTCTCAAAATTCTTCCGTACTTCATCGTGAAAAGTTTCCAGGCTCGCGAGGGACTTGTCGGCCTCTTTTCTCCAGTTTGGCTCGCCATAGTCCAGATACCATTGATCGCACAAAGCAACCACGCACTCGTCGTTCGATCTTGAAATTATAGTCTTTTCCGGTTCGTAATAAATGACGGCTTCCCCGCTATCGACCAATTGCTTTTGCACTTGTTTTTTCACTTCTTGGACCTTTTGGCCCTTGTAATCGCCAACCAAAAGAACGCCTTCGTAGAACCCTTTCGTATATGCCAGCTCTTTGGCTTCCAAAAGTTTAACTTTGTCGTTTTGCGATTGAATCTTGAGCGTATCGTATAACGTCATGGCTACCAAGTTACCGTACTCTGGTACATCGATTATAGGAATCTGAGAGTGAATAGGTCATTTAAGAAAACTGTTGAGTGGAAAAACGTTAATTACGGGCTTAAAATAATGACATAATTAAAAATGCTATGCTTACAGGCTCGTACGGCAAAACCATGTCATCCTTGATGCCGTACTTTTCTCGAAACGGTTGCTTCTTTTTCAGATCAACGAGAGCTGCGTAATCGTCCGGAGAGTCGCTGGGAACGGATGTTACCACCCCAGTACCCTTGTCCTCTTTGATCGTCAACATTGGCAGCGTATAAATGATCTTATTCGTCGTCAGAGGTGCTTGAAGGGCCGAGCCGAGGACGTCTTGACCGACAAGCTCCGCGATCACGTCAATCTTTCCTTCCTCTGCCATGAATCCCTGATACGACATATTCCTCGCGGCTCTCCTCGTCGATACGTATATATCGCCATTTGATATTCTGTAAGCTATGTAACGTATATCCGGATGAATCCAACAGTTGGTCTGACCGTACATTGTTTCCGGTCGGAGTGTCGCGGCGACAAGAAAAACTGGCTGCCCCTTTACATCGCTGAAAGACAAGTTGTATCAATATGGAACATCAAACTGTTGAACATATTGAAGTTCAAACGGGAAAACGCGCGTTGGATGAATATTTAATTACTCGAGTTTCGGCGGATAAGGTTCTACCAGTTTCATCTTTATCAGTGTATATTCTTGAGGGCCGACACCCTCTCCGGTTGAACGATCGTGATCCATGCAAGGTTGACCGTCTTTTGGCGAATAAATAGTGTATCGCTTTCCATATTTAATCTTATTCCGGTTTTTTAAATGAAGAAACTGCCATCTCACGAAAGAATCGAAAAACGGATTAGCATCGGTCGTGATGAAGGTACGACGCCAATCGATCTGTTCGAAATAATTGTTTTGGTATATCGCTTCGTTCTTTTCTCCGTTGCAATACGACACAAATTCTTACGTGCAAACCAATGGATTTTAAGTCCTCGACGGCCAGCGGTGGGAAGTAATCCAGCCAGTAAGATGCATCCGCAAATTTCTTAATCTCCTCGTCTGCCAAGCCGAGACTCTGCATGATTTGCCATTGATACTTCGCACCCCCCGATTTTGCAACAGCTTTGCTCTAAAAAAAAAAAGCAATTTCGAGTCAAACGCTGCAGGCAGCAATTCGCAGGAATATGTATCAGCTGAGGAAAGATTTCGTATGCAAATTACTTTTTTCCCTTTGCTTTTGTCTTTCATCACAAAGTCATCGGTGATTTCTTCAACAATTACTTCTTCCTGTGGAAACTTTGGCGGATATCCGTAGAGTTCTAATTCTCTCTTCAGTTTGTCCGCACAGGCCTTGATCGGCATGCCCGTGCAATGGAAACCGAACGGAAATAATACCTTCTTTCCCAGCAAACGATTGTATCGCACGGCAAACTGTTAAAACATCAACCATCATTGAACGATTGCAATGTTTCTGATGCAATATTCATTGAGTATTGAGTATTCAATTTAATATATAGACAAACAATTTGTGTTTCATTTGAACAATAAATGATAAATTGCTTTTCATCTATTTGCTCCGATGTTGAGTGAAATTGTTAAATAAATGGTATGTTAATATTTTTTACTTGAAATTCGTTATAAAAAAATGGGAATGTTACGAATAACAGTGAAGTAACGACGTATGCTAAATTACAAGGATCGAAGATCTTTACCTCACACTTGGAGAGAGAAAATGTGTGTCCGAGATGAAGACGACCATTCATGTAAGGAAAAGGGAAAGTCGCGAGAAACTTTTCACTCCCTTTTGCCCTAGGTTCCATCGGTGCGTCTTCATCGTAAACTTTATGTTCGTACCATTTAGCTTGGACGCTCTTTTCGATTTTCTGCAGGTACTCAACCTTGAAGGTTCCTTTACGCTCGCCAGCCTGTTGAATCGTGATAGTTTCAATCTTACATGCTATAAATGCGACGACAGCCAGAAATAGTTAAGAAAGTGAGGTTATGAACAGCTGTATGGCGAATTATTGATAATTTTTAATATTTGCGAATGTTTTTCAATACGACGATAATGATAATGAATATAACAATTGATCGTATGTAATACCATGGCGGTTTGTTGCCTATTGTCAGTGCTGTGCCGTTTGAATAAATCTTGCGGTACATATACGTGTAGCGGCAACGAAGTCACACTTCGTTGGTATTCGCGCAACCGAATTTCCCCTTCCCATTGTCCGCGAATTCACATTACATTTTGTCGCCATGTTTCCATGCACGTTTGTCAATATTTTGGAATGCGAAAAATCGTCCCTCCTCGTATTGAAAAACGGAAATAAAACATTTTTTCGGTGATCGATATAGGGAAGGAAATAAACTTTTTTCTATACTTGTCGAAACATTTGTCTTTTTTCGGGGGAGTTCGTGAAATCAATACTTCGATGAAAAATAAATTGTGACTTTTATACAAATTGGACAAACTAGCCAGTGTGACCTTAACGAATGTTGCAGGGCACAGTTTTCTGCGGCATCCCGGCACGTTACGTTGGTGTCGAGATTCGTTAAAAAGTTCTCGAATATTACGAATTTGATATTTTCAGCTCGGGTTTATTGCGTCATTTGTTTGGATAACACATCGTAGAATAATTATGACAACGCTATGAAGTGAGAGTGTAATGATCAAAAGTTAAATTAGCGGTTTTTTCCAGAGGTGGGCGCCGACCACATAATTGAAGGTCTTGATCGTTCGGGATGATGGCGCCTACACGGGCATCAAGGTCAAGGTCGTTGGGACGATTACGCGCTCTGTAAATCATGACCCTATTGTTAACATCCTCATCTAATTCTCGAATGCGCGAATTCGTTGAAAGTTTTACAAAAAAAAATTGCATCAAGTTTTCCGAATGTTCTATTCGTTTCTTCACGCCCGTTAACCATGGGTAAATCCTAAATTCTTCGATTACAATATATCCGAGATATTGAAAACACTAAAGACCAACGATTTTTTTCACTATTTCTTGGCACGTGATATTCATGAGAAGAAAGTCAGTGAAATCAAACTATTATAATTATAGATATAAATATTAAAAAAAAATCTAAAATACAACTATAAATACAAAAATAAAGAGAATATTAAAAGAGCTGTCAATTTGGCCTGGAATTCCAGGTCGTTTGTGCGCAAACTCCGCGTTACCCCCAAATTTGGCGAATCGTGGCGAGACCCGTTCGGCAATAAAAAAAAACAAGGTGTTAAAGGATCGTTTGATCGAACCTGATTTTTCTGGGACGTAGACATACGTAGCTATGGAGGAAGAGGAAGAAGAGCGTCCCGAGAGGCTGGTAGAACAGTTTGAGATATCCGATACAACCGCCGTAAGAATTCTTTGATGACGTTAATTATACGGCGTTTGATTGGTACTTTATTGCGGTACGATGAGTGTCATTAGCATAAATGTATAACGCAGGTTATTTGACGACCGAGTAAACAGCACGAGTATAATACAAAATCTAACGGATCTTTTGAGGATCGAAGTCACTGTTCAGCGAACCGGAAATCCTCGAGTGCTCTCGTTATTACTCCTTTCAATGACAAATTATATTTCCCATCGATCGCATGCACGAACATTTTTTTTTTTCCTCGGCCATCAACCCAACGACTCACGTGTTAATACTCGACAAGAAAAATATGCCGTGACACATTATCGCACTATTCTACATTTCTACTTTTGTACAAACAGCTTTGAGACATAGGGAGGCCATTTTTGTTTTTTTTTTCACCTCGAGATTTTGCGTTCGGTCAACTTTCTTTTCACGTTTACACTGCTCCGACAGTTTGGATGTTGATTGCAGTTGTTTAATGATCGTCCGGCATCATTTTCTCAGCTGAGACTCGGCTCGTGTAAGAGTCTCGCAAAACTCCATTCTCATCGTATCCGTACCGTTTTTCATCTAAGGAGAACGCAAGGAGGAGGCGCAATTTAGATACGTGCAATATGCACGCCACCCGACGTCAGCTTTCATAGATAGCCATTAATATTGATGTATATAAGTAACTACTTAGCTTCGCTCCCTCGAGCGACTTTCTTCGTTACATTTCTTCATATTCATTAAATATTTAAATACCGATTCATTTTTTCTTAACTATTTAGCCACTGTAAGTAGTTCGATCAGGATTTGCATACGTTTTGTGTTAAAGAGAGCATTGATTTTTACAAAAAAAAGAAGTTAAGAGTCAATAAATCTCGTGTTAAAGTGTTGTCACACAAACCCGACTCTCTTTTATATATAGAGATTTCAAATATCAACATTTCCCAGTTTCAATTGAATATTTCAGGTTCTCCTCTTTCGGTTCGATGTTTTGGGTAATTTCTTTAGTTTTGCGATTAAAGTGCGGCAATCCATCCAATCTCGCTGTTTAACGCTTCCAATAAGCGATTTTTTAAGCACTACTGCATTTCTGTAGATTTCGTGAAAACGGTTTTAACAACAAAAAAAAATCTGCAGCCTTAGACGCCATGTTGAAATTCAAGTAAAAGCTGTAGAGATTACCGTTTTTTTCTTCTTTTTTTATTCCATTTACATATACCGAATAAAAATTACATTGACGTACTAAAATTTCCTAAATTCAATGAAACCTTCAAAGTTTTCAAGCAACGTTGAATTTTAAGATAAACGTTAACGATTTCCTATTGAATATATTTGTTTCTTTCGTTGCTACTGTTACCGTAGAATCTTTGGATGATCGACGATACGAAATTCTATGTTTCAATTTCTACAACAATCCAATTTATAGAAATCCATCAATATACATCAATGTCCCTAACGACTCGTACAGAAAGGATTATCCGGCTGATAAAGTCGATCGAACAGTAACGACTGAGATCGATAATTGCAAGATCAATGTTTCGCGGTGTGATTATTCGTTGCGGCGCAAATTCTGCGATAAGAGTACACGAAGATGTTTGGATAATGATCCACGGCCGGATTCCGCATTCTGACCGAGGAAGAGAGTAATACGCGGGTACTTTTCGTCCATCCATTCGAACTGGTTCGCGAAACGACCTCGATGCTTATTGAATGCATTATCCGTTCTTGGTAGAGTGTACGCTCAAAAAAAATGATTCTTCTCTCGAGACCCGGTTTTCGGTCCGACCGTTACATTCACTTCCCACGTAGCGAGTGCATTACAAAATACGTATCGTTAGTTGGGACGTAAAGAGCGAAATAATAGCGAAAGCAATGAGGATCGTTGCAACGGGCAACACCTCGGTCTTGTCTACAATTGCGCCAACGACGTATTAAAAAAAAAAAAAAAAAAAAAAAAAAAAAAAAAAAAAAAAAAAAAAAAAAAAAAAAAAAAACAAACGACAACACGGGGGGGAGAACAGCATTACGCTTTTTTTTTCTTCTCCTCGTTACCTACCAAGGGGGAACCTTGATTCGTCGAGTACAGACATCGGGGTGCAATGAAATACGTCGATTGAATATATCCGGCGAGCGTGCACCTTCGAAGAATTCGTAAACGAGTTTTCGTGCGTGGAATCGTGTATCGGTGGGTCGTACTCTTCGCGGGACGCTGGATTGATCGAGCAGAATACTTCGATGGTGGTGGGAAAGAAAAGAAAAAGAAAAAAAAAAAAAAAAAAAAAACAAAAAATAAACCCAGGCCTTCCCCCAACCAGTTTGACGGAAACATCACTTGACCGCGGTCATCGCGACGGAACATCTCGTGTCCTTACAAAATTCAAATCCCGATCGGATCGATACTTTTTTCCTGTATCGTTCTCTCGTTAATTACTTTCGCGACGAAATTCAAACGAGATTCGAAAGCATCGAAAAAAATGTAACGAGAATGCAACGCTGATTCGAAAATGTTTGGAGTGTCGGAAGTGCCAACGATAATAATATAATAGAGTGATAAGGAGCGTTTGATAATTCGTGAATCGGTTGTTACATCCGAATCGTACAAGAGGCCAACGTGCATTCTCGATTCGTGAATAACGTAACACGATTATGATCGTAAAGAACACGTGGATACGGACAATAACAATTCTCGCTTTGATTTCGACGGGACGTCCCAACGCTCTCGCCGAGACAACGAGCACGGAATCGAGCGCCGAGTACCTTCGGAAAGTAATGCTCGAGCTTCGTGGTATCAATTTGCCACCCTCGTTACCGGCGACCGAACGATCGACCGGCTCGCTTTATTTCGATGCCAATGACAAACGTTATCTCCCTCGCAAACGCCAGTCCAGCGCCAAGAGGATCGCTCTCCAGTCATCAAATAGCCGTAATAACTTGCTCGCTCAGGCTTTGATGATCCAATCAGTCGCGAAGAATTTACGTCCCGGTAATCGCGATCAAATCGTCTCTGAAACGGCAACGAACAATGATGTTTATTACCAGGTGATTGAGAAACGTTTGAAACATTTAAGGTTTCTTTCAAGAGCATTCGTTGATTCATTCAAGGTAGGTGTCTAGTCTGGAGAGTGAAAAACACGGAAAATTTTCAAAATTTTTTTTCTCGCCTTCTATCCGAGATATAACAATAAATTTTTATCCAGAACATCGAGTAAATCGTATACAGTAGGAATTTTTTTTTTACTTTGTCCAGC